>JAEANM010021213.1:0-11915 GCA_017656035.1 Myanophis thanlyinensis
ATAATATGCAAAAGCAATAGCTAATACTTTTCAGCAGAAAAGCCCCCAATCCAAAAGTCTCCTTTTAAGCTTGACACCTATTCTGATTGTGCTGAGTACCCACATGTCTGATGTGATCTCCTCCCACTGGTGGACAAACAGTTGTCCTCCAATGGGAAAGTTGGGAAATGAATCATTTCTGGTGATGTAAGGGGTGACCTCCCATGCCATGAAATGGCCATTTACCGGAAAACGGTTATCTTGTCCTGTCCCTGAAGCCTGATTGATCCAGAGTTCACTCCGGACAATGGTAAAGGCTCCTCTGTTGACTTTTTGGCCCTAGCTCAGCTGGGCGAAAGTGTTTTCAGTGTCCCCAGTCCCCATTGCAATACATCTGCTCTGTTGCCTTATCTGTTTTCTTTTTTTCCCCTCCCCTTGCAGAGCAGAGAAATTAGAAAGGAACAGATTACAAGAAATAAGCAGATACACCATGGGGAATCCACATCAAAAGGAGCCTACCTGCTTACTCTCTTGTAATGACTTCCTTGCCAATCTCTCCACACTGCAAAGGGAGGAAGATGGGGGAAAGAGAGAGGCCTACAGAGATCACTTGTGGTTTTCCCCCTCCCTCCACTTATTGAAGCAATCTCTCTGTTCTAAGAAGAGAGAGGACAAAAAAAAACAAGCAAACTCTATGCAGTCTCTCCTATGCTTTACCCAACTCCACTCCACCAAAGCAAGGACTGGAGATAAAGGAATTAGAAGAGAGTAAACAGGCACACAATGGGGAGTATACTAGCTATTTCTCTAGCATGCTTAAGTTCCCAGAATTAAGCATGTTGATCTGCCAATGCTGCTTCATTCGTTTCAGTGTGTATTACTCATTGTGTCCACTTATTCTTCTGCAATCCCTTTCTCTTCAATGAATGTAAATACAAGCATTAATTCCCTTCTTGCTAATTATCCCAGCACCAAGGTGAGCATTCCAAAGGGAGAAAAGAGAAAGCTGAAATAAAATATTAGATAGCAAACAAAAGATGTGAAACTGATTAATCTTGTCAGTTACAAGCAACAAGGTGAACAGTTGCTTGTCAATTACAAGCAACAGGGTGAGCAAGGTGAACAGTTCTAGTCACATGATTTCCTACTAGCAGTCTCAACTGAAAATGCTAAATATGGTTGCTGAATATATAAATGTATGTGTAATTATGATATAATCTGAAGACACCTGATACTTCTGGACAGCCAGGTACAGATTTATTTTAGCCCTATATATAAGAAATCTTTCTTTGTAAAGTGCTGAAGCTGTTTGAAATTAGTTTTGGTCATGATCAGACTCAGCCGAGAATTGGGGATAGACCAGATGAGGGCAGAGTGTTTTTCGATTGGTCGACTCAATCACGTGATCAGAAAAGGAGACAGCCCATACACTTGGATTCTCTGCATTCAGCACAATGGAGAAACATGTGATTTTCCCCCACACCCCATGCAAATAATGATTTCATTCAGATGAAGGTTAGGCAGGAGATATGCTATTTAATTTTTTGCCCATTAGAATTTCTGCAAGTAAAGTGAGAAGCAAAGCCCAAGTAAGTTTTGACAGCACCCTAGCCTGCCTATGAAGGCTGATCACAATTGTTTTCTTAAAAACTCACCCACTGAAGTTGCTTGTCACACTTGCACTAAAGGGTTCTAAGACCCACAGTTTAAAAATCTCTGCTTTAAGGCACTACAATATATACCTGAGAAATCATTTTTGTACTTTGCATATACATGACAAGGTTAGCTCCTCTACTTTGGAGACTTTGACTAATTCAGAGACAACCTAACCCAGGAAAAGTAGTTTTAGTAACGGTAACCTATGTTTATATCATCACATGGTTGAAAATGCAATACAATTCATCTAGGGTTGACTCGGAAAATATTTTGGAAAGTAAAATTGAAATAGAACATATAGAAGCCTGCATTCTGGTATAAAAATCACCATTCCAGAATAAAATCTTATTTTATAATTGCACCACAGGTTGTCAATAGGCTTCTAAATGAAATGCTGGTCACAACCTACAAGGCCTATACGGCATGACACTGGGTTATATTACGGACTATCTTGCTTATAGGATTTTCATTGTTGCATTCTTTGAAAGACAGCCTACTTAAGACCCCTACACAAGAATTGTGAGGACTGTAGATATACATCTTCTGTGATTGCCTCAGTATTTTGGCACTATACACTGCCTCTAGACATCTTAACAATTTCACTCCTGGCATTCAGGAAGGCACTAAAACACTTACTTGGCACATACATGATTGTTCTATGGCTTTTTTTAAATCATGGTTTTATGTAAAATGATGGTTATTTCACTAGGATTGCCACTTCTCAAAAATTAACCTTAATATACTCAATTATGGCTTGACAATCTAGTTCTGTAATTATTTATATTATCAAAGTATCCATAAAAGCCAGACCGCTTGTGCATAATTATTTTAATGCTGTTTTACTATGTATGGAACTGACAGGTTTTTTAAATTAAAGACATAACTCTTAGATCCACATTACCATAAAGAAGATCTAAAAATTGTCTTAAAAGAAAACTTGATGCAGAATAAAGGAAAGAGACTGATCGTCTGCCTGCAATTATCTGGTTAAATACATTGTCCTGAATTGCTAAACAAGTTCTTTCATCTATATCAAGGTCTAATACCTACGTATATTAATTAAAGGTGTGTAGTCATTTACTACAAACAACTAGTATTAACACCCTATGATATAATTATAAAAAAGTGCTTACATTCATGCTGAACATTTCAATTAAGAAATAAGAGTCTTATAAAATCATAACGCTGCAACAGAACCATCTGTATCAGAAATGGGCAGGTCCACGTTTCAGAACGATATGTGGCTTTGGCTTTATTTTACATGTTAATTAGTGTCCCCAATTCCATCTCTTTCTTATTCTATTCCACATTCTGGATGTAAAGCTGTGGTTTGTTAAATAAGCCACACAAACATATTGCAGAGATAAAAACCATAATTTACAAATATTGGAGTTCATCCAGTATTTGAACCCAGACTCTGTGTCACCAAAATGAAGGAATATAAAGCAAGAGGTATGTGCATATACTCCAAATTCAAGCAAATTTCTTTACTAAAATAGTGTACTGCCCTTAAAAAGATGTTTTAACTCCTGTGTTCCATCTTTTGAGTTCTTCTCCCCCAGCCCACCAGCCCCCCCTCCTCCCCCCAGTCTCCTGCTACTCTGGAAAGCCAGAGCAGTCAAACTTCAATAGAACTAGAAACCAAAGAGTCAGGGTTGGAGCAGGGTCCCACCTTTGCAGCCTTCACAAAGGACATTTTTCTTCCAAGGGATTTCATGGTTTTCCTAACATTTATTTTCCCTGAAAGGAGAAAAGCTCTACAGTACTGTTATACTCGTAACCCTGCAGTTATATCCATTCATTCAGCAATTCAAAGTTACAACTGCACTGAAAAGTTATGACTAGTCCTCAAAATTCCAGCCATTCCAGCACCCTGTTTTCACACACTTGTACTCCTCCACTCACTTGTATTCCCTAGCACTCAACTGTGGCACCATCCCACACAGCCCTCATCATTGGTCTTTAGCACATGCTCATGGCACTCCCCTGCTCACAGCTCTCACCCACAAGCCTGCTTGTCTGGTACTCCTGCCTCCCCCATGTTGCAGTCGTGTGAGGTTCTCACATAATGACCTGTGTAGTCCTATGGTTACAATGGCAACCAGGACTGCCAGAATTTTCATCACTAAGTATTTGGCTGTAAAGCATGACATCACATGAATGTTTTTATAACATCAACCCAAAACATGACAATACAGAATGGAATGGAAGCCATAATTAAACAGAAACACAAAAAGGTTCTATAAAAACCCAACAGTTTACATAAAATAAATCAACTTTTCAAAAGTAGTTCATAACCATGAAAATAATACAATCACTGCTGCATTGTACAGTTCAACTTGTTCTCTGTGCCACTCAGAATTCAAAACCAATTTCTTACAGTATGTTTAATCTTAGGTTGCTGAAAAATTCATAAATAAGAAATTCACTCATTTTGTGGGAAAAGGTGGAGTTCAGAGGTGACTTTCCTCTTTCGCAAAATAAACCATTTCTATCATCTGTTTTCATAACAATTTAATTGAATTTAAATAAACTTTGAGAAAATGTATTCAACCTGATTTAAACAGCATTACATTACATGTTTCGTTAATTGGTTTCATATCTCACCTTTTGTATAGTTACAAAAGTGTCAGTGACTCTGGGCAGCTAACACTGCAGAACAGCATAATTTATAATAAGCATCAATAAACAATCCTATTAAAAAACTATAGTGGCAGCCCTGAGCAAAGCTCAATATACGTAACAATAACAATAAAACAATAAGCACAGCTCCTAGGACTAAATCCATCTTTTTAGAGCTTTCCAAAAATCCAGACGTTTAATACTGGGGGTAATGATGCATGGATGTGCAGGCACTATGGAAGAAAATACCCATCTCTAGGACTCACTAGTTGTCAATCCATGGGATTTTCCTGTCAGACCTTATGGAATCAACAGAAATAACATGAGAGCTGCAGTCCCACAAATATTCATAAATTCAATGGAAGCTACTGCAGATCATGATGCAGAGGTATAACATGTATATACTAGGGTGCACCATAACTTCCTACATCACTGTATTCTGAACTAGCTGCACCTTCTAAATGGGGCAATCCCATGGAGAACATATTGTGATAATGTACTCAGAAGATTATTTAAGGCAAGAGTGATCCTAAGCAGTGCTTTCTAATCCAGTAAATGATATAACTGGCATACAATGTGTTGTGCAAAAGCCCTCCTGGCCACAGAAGCCACTTGTTCTTTAAACAGAACAATAGAATAACAGAGTTGGAAGGGACCTTGGAGGTCTTCTAGTCCAACCCCCTGCTCAAGCAGGAAACTCCATACCATTTCAGACAAATAGTTGTCCAATCTCTTCTTAAAAACTTGAGCTGTTGGAGCACCCACGACTTCTGGGGGCAAGTCATTCCACTGATTAATTGTTCTAACTGTCAGAAAATTCCTCCTTAGTTCTAGATTGGTTCGCTCTTTGATTAGTTTCCATCCATTGCTTCTTCTCCTGTCTTCAGGTGAGCCATGAGTGTAAGGGAACCTCCAAACTCCACACCACTGTTGTCTGGAGTAGTGTAACCTCATCCAGAACTAAAAATAAAATATTGTTAGATCCAAGAGGATCTAAAACTCACAATCACTTAGTTTTGCTAGAATTGAGCTGAGCCCATTTCTTTCCAATCCAGCCCCCAAAGCATCACTTGGTCAGTCCAGGGCAAAGATGTAAAGCAAGGTATCATCAGCACTGATATTTCACCTCAGGCCACTAAATTATCTCACTCAATGGCTTTATGTAGTTTTTTTTTTCAAAAAATCTCTTTCTCTTTTTTAAATAGCATATTTTCTTAAAGTGCCAGTTATCATAGTGACACTCCAAGATGTGTCTTACTCCACATCTAATACCATAACTGCTGTCAAAATAAGCCTCAGAAATTATGTTTAATTCATAACGCTATCTATCTTATTTGCCTTAAAACAGACAATTAGACAATTACAAAAGCAAAATGTGTTACCTCCTTTTCATGTATTCGGAACAATGCTTGTTCATCTCGAGAAGTGTTGTTTTTTCCCAAACCTAACTTGGGTGACATCTATTATAAAAAATCATATTTTGTATTTAACACCAGTGTTAACACAGAGAAAAAATATTATAACAAGACAACCAAAACCAGGTGAATGCTACATACCAATGAGAAGGACATAGGTTTTTCACGTAAATATCTAGGATTTTCGAGCTGAAAAAGATACATGAAAAGAGGTTTAATATGAAGACTTTCTGAACTGATAAAAGTCTAGATGAATAAGTTTAAAGAGTTTGTGCTGATAGAGATTTTTTTTAAAAAAATCTCATACTAGATTCATGAAACCAACGGCTTAGCTTTAAGAGTCATAGTCCCTCAAGCAAATCTTCACAAAGTTACTATGAAGTGAAGAGGAAAAGTGAGATATAAATGGAATGAAAAAAGCTTATATTTAAAACAGAGGGAGGGAGGGAGGGAGGGAAGAGTGGTGAGGAGGTTGAGAATGAATCACAATATGGGAAATACTTCTCTCTTGAAGCAGATTATGATATCCTAAAGAATATTTTGAGAAACAACATTTTAACTTTTATGTATTTATCTAATTTTTCTCTGGCTTTTCTTTTCCTTCAACTGACTCTGTTAACCAGACAATATCTCTGTGGTACAAACTGAAAGACTATGAATAGTTCATAACCAGTACGTCTGTCAGCTCATAGAACTATTCTTTTTGCATCTTTGTTAAACAGCCCAATATTTTTATTTAAACACCAAATCCACTGTTTCATTTGTTGAAACAGTGCAATTATGCAAATACACACTGATGCAACTAACACCTTTCGCATTTACAAAATGTTTACTTGTAATTTTTTTAAAAAGTAAATTAACAATTCTGGATGATTTACAATATATATAAAAATGTTATATACCAGGGGTCCTCAAACTTTTTAAATGGGGCCAATTCATGAGCTCTCAGACTGTTGGGGTGCCGGACCAGCTAGGTGGGCATGGCTAGGTGGTCATGGCCAATTTAGCAGTCCATTAAACAATACACACAAATCAAACTAATTTGTTTTGCTCCTAGGTGTGTTTTATTTGCTTTTCTTTGCATGTTGCTCTTTTGGTTGACTTCTTTTTATTAGATCATTTTTAAAGTTATTTAGGAGGCCTCTGCGTTGCCCATTTTTGGCAGGCAGAGTGCTACTGGAGGCTGGGGAGGCCAAAAATGGGATGTGCGGAGACCCCGGGAGGCCAAAAACGGGCCCTTTTTTTGCCTCCCAGGGCCTCCGCATGTCCTCTTTTTGGCTTCCCCAAACTCCAGAAGCGCTCTGCCAGCCAAAAATGGGCCCTCTTTTCACCTCCCAAGGCCTCCGCACATCCCATTTTTAACCTCCCCGACCTCCAGAAGCACTCTGCCAGCCAAAAACAGACCCATTTTTGGCCTCCTCGGCCTCCAGAAGGCAGGTGGGAGCTGGTGGGTGGGGCGATGTGGGCGGGGCAGCCTCATGGTCCCACGCAGGCTGGATTAATGGCTTCGGCGGGCCGTATTTAGCCCGTGGGCTGTAGTTTGAAGACCTCTGTTATATACAGACAAAAGCAAGACCATTTCAAATTTCTATTGCCTGACAGGTCAATTGTTGATTCATTTCATCTCTCACTATATCAAGGTTTTTCATGTTCATGCTCTTTATGTTACTTGGTTTCACAGTACTGTTAATTCTGACTTTTTAGCTTTCAGTTTTGTTTTTCGCTATAGCAACATCAGCAATTAGACATCCCAAACATATTAACCTAGCTGCATCACAAACATTATTTGTTCACTACATTTCAATTCTCAGCTTTTCCTCAGTATTTGAGAGCCTACTGAGTTCCTCAGTTGTCACCTATGAGTGGATAGCTTATAGATGTAGACTTTGTTAGGACAAGTATAATGAAGCATGGGATTCATTTATACAAAACGCAACTGGTTTAAAATGTGATAGTTATATAAATGTATTAGAAATATATATGTATTTGAGTAATAATTGCATTAGGTAGCTATTTACTTATTTATTTTTATTTACTATGAAATTTATATTCTACCTATCTCGCCAAGCTACTCTCTAGGCAGCTTAAAACAAGTAAAAGGAACAGAATAAAATATTAAAATATTATAACAACAATTATTACCATTAAAATTAACTTTAAAATCGACAAAGATGGTGAGTAAGGAAGCACATTGGGTGAGGTAGAGTGTTTTAATCCATTAGCCACCCTCCAGTATGACACATCCCAATTGACAGAGCCAGGATTTCAGGTCTTTTGGGAAGGCCAAGATGATGGTGCAGATCTATATACAGAATTGTAACTATTTACAGTTAAAATGATATAGAATACTATTTTTCTTGTTACATTTATTCACCATTTTTTTTAAAAAAATCACACTTTCTATATTTTTTCTTTAACAATGAATGCATTGTTATCTTAGTAGGACTTCTTTCGTTTTGTTATTATTTTAAAAGCAATAAAAGAAATAAATGTTTCAGAAATTAATTATAATAGCAAGAATCCATTGACTTTCAGGAAAAATATCAGGATGGATAATGTAATAAAGCTTCATGAAAATTTTCCTTGGAATTATTTTTTAAAACATGCATAATATTGATTTTAAAAATGCATTTATTTTTACCCTATGGGCAGATTTTATGTTTTATTTATTATTTACATAATTTATATTCTGCTCAATTTTAAATACTCCAGGAAGCTCATATAAAACATTATAAATATCCTAAAACAGTCAATTTAAAACAACAAATATAATTAAAACATAATTGGAAATTAGAAACAACCCACTAGAGTACCTTAGGCCCTAGAAGTAAAGAATTTTTACCACCTTTCCGAATTTTAAAAGTGGAAGGGTAATACTGCCTTGGTTAATTAGAATACTACAGAGTGAGAGAGATATTGTAAACAAACAAACACTGATTCAGCATTTCTGACTCTTAAAATTCCCAAAGCAGCATTTCCTGGACTAACCACATAGGACAGATAGACTGTTTTTGGAAGAGACAGTTCCCTAATAACATCGTACAGACCCTTTTGAGCAGTGTTTGTATGTTTCTTGCTATCTGGTTTTCTCCTCTATATTTCTTATTGATGCACTATTATTTGATATTTTTAAGATTTGTAAGCTGACCATCAGTAGAAAAATTCAAGTAATTTGATCAACAAACTGCAGAGGCAGAGACAATGCCATCTACCAAACCATTTATTTGGCATTAGGCTAAGAGTTCACAGCAAAGAGATGCTTTAGAGTTCACAGGGCTATATATGTAGGACATTTCTGAAACTTCTTAAACAGTTATGCCAATTCCTCAAATGATACAACTATTTGACAAGAGCAAAAATAGTGATTTTCTGAGGGAGAAAACCCTCCCCTCATACAAACATAGCCTCCCATGATATGAAACACATGAAAGCAACAAAAATCCATCATCCTGTATCTTTCTAATCTTATATGATATTATCCACAACTCTCTGCAGTTCCACTGACCTTTTAATTTCCTGTTCCCATCATCTAACAAACACTTTTCTTACATGAGTTTTGAAGGAGATTAGATATATTTGATGTACGAATAGCTACTAGTCATGACGGTTATATACAACCTCCAAAATAAATCACAGTGTATCTCTGAATACCAGATGGTGAAATACAGAAAGAAATTTGTTGCTGTACATCTTGTTGATGGATTTTCTAGAAACACTTAGTTGGACATTGTGGAAAATAAAGTTTTGGATTCTTAAATATCTTTAAAAACACCAAGATTTATTTTAGTTTCTTTCCAACTCATTTTAGAATATCATATGCAAAGTCATGCTGCACATACTGATTACAATGATTAACATTTTGAAATTAAAAAAAAAGAAATTAAGAAAAAAAACAAATTTACCCCAAGATTCCAACTGTTGAGACGAGCTTCAAAGTCACTGTCATCAAAAGAAGTTTTTCTTCTATAACAATCTCCCTGAAACATTCAATTTTTAGGTAAAATGTTTTAGTGTAAATATGAAAAACAGGAAAATTACAAGAAACATGTATTGCTGTACATATTGCTATGCAATTTCTTAATATAAATCAGCAATCATTTCCACATAAATGGTAGTAATAGCAGGGGAGAATTAATTTAGCATATGAAGGCCTCTTTGGGGAACCTTTGCATTAGGAAATTGTTTATAAAGGCTCTGAAGGAAATGGGAGAAAATTCTGGGAATTTAGTCAATTAAGTTGAGGAAACCTGTATAATTTTCAGTTCTTTGTCTTTTCAAACCATTTTATTTATCAAGCTACATCTGATGCAAGATAAATTATTCAAAACAGAAACTTCAAATGACTATTCTTAAGAAGAGGCCAAAAAGGCTTAAATACTTTAAAATTGACAGTACTGAAAAATATGTGCTACCTGTTTCCCATATTCATTATATTACATTCACTTTTTTGCATTTTGAAACAAAGAAAACTGGTTACTGCAAATATGGAAAAATCTTACCCTTGTATTTGATAGAAGGGTCTCATCTTCTGACAAATGAGGAGGACTGGTAGAATGTGACCTTAAGGCTAGTTTTCCATTACAGATGAATTGTTCCCTGTAATAAACAGCAATTAACAGAACATACTGTGTGTTTTTACTGGCTGTACAACAACCACCCCGAGTCCTTCGAGAGAGGGGGCGGTATATAAATTTTGAAAATAAATAAATAAAATAAATACTGAAACATCTGTCTTCTCAACAGTTCCTTAATATCAGTTTCTTTATATTTCTATCTTGGTTTTCTACTTCAATACAACTATATGCATTTTCAAAAGGCATAGAAATAGAACAATTAAAGCAATCATCATAATAAACCAACAAGAAGGTGAGGCAATATAGAACTAAAAATTGTACCAGTCAGCCTTTGATCTCCTAACCCTTTTGAAAAGCAGTTTGTCTATATAGTTTATATTTGCTTCCTAAAAATTATACAAGTGGTCCTCGTATTAGCAACTGCCCCCCATAAAAGCTTCTTAAGACCCTGTTCTGGAGTTCCATTGGTTGCACACATACCTGAGGTCACATGATCACATTTTGGATGCTTGGCAACTAAATTACCTTTATGGCTGATTTTAGTGGTCCAAGGTCACATAATCATGATTTACATCTTGTTTCCCAGTTTTTGACCCTTTCAGCCAGTTTCCAACAAAAAGGCCCATATAAATAGATGGATTTGCTTAACAATCACTGTGTTCACTTAACAACAGCTTCAAAAAATGGTACAGTCATGTTGGTACCTCAACTTATGACCATCATGATTTATGCTGGAATTTGCAGATTCCATTACAGTAGTAAATCAAGGATTTCCTCTAAATGCCATTTCAGCAAGTCAACAAAGTAAAATTTTTATGCATAAAATGGAGAATATAATATTCAAAAAAAGAGGGAGAAAGAAAATATAAATGCTTACTAGAGCTTCCAGAATGTTAAATTTGTGCATGTGCGAGGAAAACGGCGGCCGCGTTTTCCATCTCCGCGTCCCTCGCTCCGCTTTTGGACAGAAAAGCAAAATATACCAACCATTGACTGTTGACGTTGCCAGCGGTTCAGAGGTCTGGATTTGTCCATCTACCAGACCGGATCGCTATCGGCAATGCCAGGGACAGCGGTAACAGCGGAGGCGGCGAAGACGCTGGAGGAGGGGGGGGCAGCCGCATTTTAGCCGACCCGACTGGAGGCGGCCTGGAGCGCCCGAGACCTTGAGGGCCCGGGCGATGACGGCCTCCCGGACATCCCGGCCTATGCTGATGACGATGGCGGCAGTAGCACCCTCGGCTTCTCGGTCGGAACGGAGCCGGTGGTCTGGTTGCGATGAGAGGGCGGAGACAGTGAAGAGGGCCTGTGGATTGGCCTGTGGTTGGGGACGACGGCAGCCTAGCGTGTCTGGTTCTCTCCAGCGGCCTGGCATGTCTGGTCCTTTCTATCTTGAGGAAGTCCCAGTGGAGGAACATTTAGGGTGACGGCGATGGTCTTGGGGGCCAGGCCCACCTGGTCTTCCCTGGTCGGAGACGGGAGAGCGTTTGGAACAGCAGTGGTGGCTCCAGCAGCTTGGTCCACCTGGCCCTCTCTGGCCTGGGACGTGGGAGCGCCAAGAACAACAATGGCGGCCTTGGTGGTTTGGTCCACTGGCTTCCCCCGAGTGGGGGTGATGGAGATGGGGGAGCACCCGGAGCAATGGTGGCAGCAGCAGCAGTGCCCGGAA
>JAEANM010021214.1:0-11915 GCA_017656035.1 Myanophis thanlyinensis
GAATGATCAAAATCAATGTCAAACTGGCCAAAACACTCAATTTCAGTGGGGGTTGAATAATTTTGAACACAACTGTATGTACATAGTGTGATGGACCAGTTAACACACATTATTAAGCTATATTACTTTTGTTTCTTATATAAGAATCCATTCATTATGGATTAGTGCTCTATGTAGACCTGTCTTAGCACTTTATCTGAACTCACACGGTATCATCTATCGTGCACAAGAATGAAACAAAGGCTACATATAACTCACAGTGTAAGAGAAACTTCTGCCACATATACTAAGACTTACAAGTTCATTTCTCTTTTAAAATCATCTTCAGGGTCAACAGAATCCTTTTCAACTATATTCTTAGAAGCTGCACCGGTGACACTTGTTTTCAGTGGAGAGGTAATATCAAGCCTTTCGACCCAGGACAGATTTCTTTGGAATTCAGACAAGCATTGTTTCAATCCATCCTAAGAAGATGATATTAATTCTACATTAGCTCAATGCTTAGATGTTTCTACATATCAGTTAATGTGTTATCCAAACTACCACTCAGAATGGTCGCAGATGATATTCATTTTAAAGCAAGCAACATGGTTTTGCATAACATACTAAATTTCTCTCAAAAAGCCAGATTCCAGCTACATGCCATCAGACAAAATGTGTAATATTTAAAAATTACATCCAAATGAATGTCAGGCATTCTGGGTTTAAGATCTTCCTAACAAAGATCCACATAGAAAAAACTTAGTGCTTTGTTACACTGTTGCACTGGCAGCATAAACCAAAGCTGCTCCACAAGTTTCTCCTCATATTGTTATACATTTGTAATATACCAATCTGAAAACACTCTACCTTTATATAAATGGGGTGTTTTAGTTGCCAACATTTCTAATATTTTTTCCAAAAACCAAGGAACTGAAACTTGTAACCAATCAATGGCACTTAATCTAAAAGGTTGGACACACCGAGCAGTCAGATAAATAGATCAAACCCTTGAATGCTTGGTGTTGAATTTAGAATCCCAATTAGATGTACTAAAAGGCTGTTGTTTCAAACTGTGAGATAAACATTGAGTTGTTCAAAAACAACAAAAAAAGTTCAAACAACTGATACCACAGTACTTACCACATTATTAAAGGCTTTTGGTCGTCCCTCCAACACAATATTTAAGCCTGGTTTCAATGAACCTTTAGCAAATGCTTCCTGAAGCTACATTGAAAAAAGGCAGTATTTATGTTAACACATTACAAAATCAAAATATACAAATATAAAACTGATAATAGAAGTGAGCATGTGGCATCAAAGCACATAAATGAGTACACAAGGGAAAAGAATCACCTGGTCAGTAATTTCCAAGCTACAATATTTATCCTGATGCCACATGAACATTTCTGGTTTAGATTAGATACTGCTATGTATTGCACTGTGCAATCCTTTATTGTGGTGCACAGTAACTAATATTGTCATTAATCTAGTTAGTATGCAGATCTAAACTCACTATACTTTCAAGCACAGCCTCTTAACCTATTTGGGATAACATACTGTTTTAATTATTACTAAGATAATACAGCCTCATCAAGTGACAACAATTGGCCAACCTTATCAGGCCTCAGACCCTAAAAAGGGTAAAATTACAGGGAGACAATCAAGGAATTCTATGGTACTAGGCACATTCCTGCAGAAAGACAATGGCAAACCACTTCTATACCCATTCATGGTTGAGTTTATGTAGTCATCGTGGGTTAAGTTCCAATGAAAGATATTGTTATCTTAATACAATATAGCAAGTCACAACAATACAAAAATGGAAACATATCTCCAGGATGCAGATAAACCTCCAAGTGCTTCAATGACCCTCTAAAAGAATGCAAATGACCAGCTGTCTGCAAGGAATATAAATCCTTCCATTTCCCACCATCCAGTCAGAGCTGAAGAAGCTTCTTGGATGAGACATGAAATATATTCAAAGAAAAACTAAGAAAGTCCACTTGCTCCCTGAAAAAGCACCTTTGGGACAATCATGGCCTGGTTGACGGAGAATCTCTATAGATCTCCCTTACAGATATATCTACCTTTATGATAATCATGTTTTGAATGTTTGAAACACCTTGTATAAATATTAAATAGCATTATTTTAACTATTTAAATAAGTGCATATCTCTGGTTACAATGCAACTACAACTAATCTAAAGCAGCTATAAATTTTAACATTACTGAAATTTTGTATAATTGTCCTAGACAAATTAAAGCGGAATGACAGAGTTGGAAGAGGCCTTGGAGGTTTTCTAGTCCAACCCCCTGCTCAGGCAACAAATCCAGTATCATTTCAGGCAAATGGTTGTCCGATCTCTTCTTAAAAACCTCCAAAGCACTGCTCCAAAACAGTAGTGCTCCATATCAGCCTATCCATTTATCAAGTCACACAAGATCATTTAAAATCCAGTTTAAATATTAGTTTTATGCCTGTACTTTATATACAAGTAGAATATTGGGGTATTTCTCAGGTGCCAAACGTACCTCATGATCATCTACAACAGATTCTTCAGAATCAGAGGATAATGACAATTCTTGCTCCATAGCTATGGGTGGCATCAGTGCTTTTTGAGATGTTTGGATTTTGCTTCCAAGCTATATCAAAGCCAAACAAATAATCAGACAACATACTGTAAATTCAAAGCCATGGAACAAATTCAGAACTGAACTGCAAAACCTCATCCTTCCCTCAGCAAGGCACATACAATATTAATGGATGAGGTTTTCCCCATCCATACTTAAGCTCTACTAAATTAGGAACTATTATGCATCATTCTTTAAAATAACTTTATACATAAAAACAACATGAATGTCAATTTCAGTTTAACCTGGAAAATCTTTTTCAAATACAATTCAGTACATGGCCTGTTACCACATTTGACACCTGGATTCTTTTAAAATAAGGATTCTACATTCTTTAACTATGATTATGCTTTATCAAACAGATCTCTCCGCTAATCTAAAACCTGATTTAACAGTTAAAAATAAGGTTTGAAAAGTACTAAAGTGTTTGATTATTATGACTTTGCTATATATTTGTTTTAATCCAAGCCTCCATATAAGGAAACCCTTGGAACAGTTACTTTATCTTAAAGGCAACGATATTCCATGTAACATCGATATTTTGTAATTTCCATCCTTTTTTTTTTTGCTTTTAAAATAAACGAAATATAAAACATGATAAGCTACAGCCTATTGAATGTCCAGTTACCCACCCCCCACCCCCCAACCTCTCCAATTATTAATGTTGCATTAAACCGAATCTAAAATTCCTTCCAGACTTGCATTCTTCGGAATCCATTCCATAAACTATCTGCTTCAAAAATTCGATGCGGTCCCCAATTTTAGATTAGCTATGACCCATGCTTTTATGTCTGTGAGCTTTAAGTATTTCTTTTTAAATTTCTAAATGCGTCCTACTCACTTTGCTCAACCTGTTAAGTCAACGTAGCCGCTTCAGCCAGCCATGCACCCTTTCGTTCAGCACGAGGAATTGTTAAAAAAAAAGGGAGAGACTTCCGCTTTCCGCGGCTGTTCCATCTATTTCCGGTTCCGCCAAATTGTTAGCCTCGGCCTGGGGACGCTGTCGCCACGGCAACCCCTTCTCTTCCCTCGTGCTCAGCGTTAGGGGCGCATCTTCTTCAGATTCTTTTAGCGAGCGGGGCTGAGGAGGCCGGGGCTGCGGTCCTGAGGAAAAATTCTGGGCAGTTGGTAGCAATTTTTGAAAACGGATCGGAGCGAGCAACGAACCGAAGGAGCGAGACCGCCGAGAGTAGCTGAAGGGTCCCGTCCCAGGGAGGCTTTCCGTGAAGGGAAAGACCCGGGAGCCACTCGGCTCCGCCTAATAAATCCTCTCCCGTTTGTCTCTCCTGTTTCTAACACAGCTTTCTGAATTCAGTCGCGATGTCCGTGATTGTGGCTCAGGCTCTCCACATCTTTGGGTTCCAGTCCCGAGTAGCAAATAATATTTGCTTTTTTGATGAACAGATAATAGTGTACCCCGCGGGAAATAGCTGTTTGAAATATCACATAGAACAGAAATGGCAGAAGTTCATCCCAGGTAAATTAGCTTCCCCGCTTTTTCCCTCTTATCATTTCTGATTCCGACACAAGAAGGTGCTTTTTCAAGAGGCAACTGGACTTTCTGGTTTTTCTTTGAAGATGTTTTGCTTCACATCCAAGAAGCTTCTTCAGCTCTGAAGGGGAAAATTGAGATCTTCTCTACACCCTTGAAACTGTTTCTTTTGACTGTCATCATTATTATAATTCATTAATGCCAATTAATTTCATTTAAGAACAGCATCGAGAGGTAGGAAGGGTTAAAAAAGAGAGATCAACTGTTTTAATGATGGCTGGATTTAGTTCCAACCATAGGAGCATTCCCTGAACTAACTTCTGCTCAGATTTCTCTTGCAAAGAGATAATAATTCTTATATATTATTTGTTGTTCTCTTCACTTGCAGGATTTAAATACAGGTAGTCCTCGATTTTCAACTGTTCCTTTAGTGACTGCTCAAAGTTACAATGGCACTGAACAAACCACCATTTGTCACAGTTACGATCTTTGCAGCATCTCCAAACTTTAGATACTTGGCAACTGGTTCATATTTATGACCGTTGCTGTGTCCAAAGGTCATGTGATCACCTTTTGTGCACTTCTTACAAACAGTCAATGGGGAAGCCAGATTCACACTTAGCAACCAGCTTACTAACTTAGCAGCTGCAGTGATTCACTTAACAACCGTGGCAAGAAAAGTCATAAAGTGGGACAACATTCACTTAACAAATGTCTCAATGTAAATTTTGGGCTCAGCTGTGGTTGTAAGTCGAGGACTAGCTGTACATACAAGCTCATAAACGAGCAAATTTGAAAACTTTAAAATTATGTATGGTGTGAAGTCCAATGTTAGTTGGTCTGAAAGAAAGTGACTGGCCTAAAGTCATTCAGTAAGTTTCCATGGATGAGAATAGATTATAACCTGGGTCTCCAACATCATAATTCAACACATTAATCATACTGGCTCTCATAAATAGCATATTGAGATAACATTTTGTGGGGAAGAGAGCTATTTTACATTATTCATTGTTTCCAAATGTGAGATACAAAGTTTGTTTTCACTACTCTGCTCTTTTATCATCAGTGCTGATAAACAAAATACAGTAGTCTCTTTGTCTTTTACAATATACTTTCCAGGTTAAATAAAAATATGGGTAATATGAACTTCCAGTTTACTTTTTAATGTTTACTAAACTTGAGCTTTTCTTTAATGTACTCAGGATTTGATCCTTTTTCCTTCTGTTTATTTTCTGTTTATTGTCACAGATGAATAATTGTTTATTGGAAATAGTTACATTATTAAACCTTATATTTAAATTAGCATAGTAGTTCAATAGTGTAAAACTAACCCTAGTTATTAGATCTGCATATAATATGATTATATTAGTTTAAAACCTATATGAATTATTCCAGTTTTCTTATAAGCATGCCAAGAGTGATGGGAGAAATTGTTGGAGACTAAGTTAATTTAATTCACTTGGTTAATGTGAATTTCAAGGCACTAGAAATAAATATAAATGAGGCAAGGACTTTCTTGATCACAGTTAAATATAAGCCAATGATGAGCAAATAAATCAAAATACTGTCAACAATTTCCTCTCTATCTCTTTTATAATGCAGAACTAGCATTTAAGCATTTTATGGATTTCTCATAAATTAATTAATTGCATTATTACTTGGGGATAAACTGTATTAAAATGTTTATTAGAAAATCAGATGATTTATGTGGATAACCATAATATTGTAATTTGGTGCCATTTTGTCCCTAATTAAAATTTAACATTATAATGTTAAGCTTACAGGAATTTCGTATTTTTGTGTGTGTGCTATGTAGGCTCAGAAAAAAGCCAAGGGATGCTTGCACTAGCAATAAGTCCCAATCGACGCTATCTGGCCATTTCAGAGACACTTCAAGATAAACCAGTTATCACAATTTATGAACTGTCATCCGTTCCATTCAAGAAGCGGAAGATTCTGAATAGCTTTGATTTTGCTGTACAAGAATTTATTAGCCTGGCTTTTTCTCCTGATTCTAAATATTTAGTGGCACAGGCAGGGCCTCCTGAATCACAGCTTGCCTATTGGATGTGGGAAAAACAAAGAACAATGGCAGTTATTAGGGTTGATGTTCAGAATAATCCTCTTTATCAGGTAAGTTGAAGATAAGTAATATCTTGGGAACAATTAAGTGTCAGTAATTATATTGGCCCTCTGGATACAATATTGAAAAAATTTGTTACTGTACAGATAGCTTCAGTGTCCAATCCCAGTTATCTCTATTCTGTATTTGTCTTGATACATCTACAAATCATAGAAATTTCAGTAGGTTGCTGGTTGGCAAACTTGGGACAGAGGGTTCTATTGTTGCTGCTACTAATATAACAATCTAAACTTGGTAATATTGTAATATCCTAATCCAAAAATTCTTGCTTGCATTTTGGAGACATGGCTGTCAAGTTAACTAAATGGTCTCTGTCTTCCAGCCCTTATATGATATAGTTCTGTATCTAATACTGCTCACAGTTAAAGTGAGATTTTTATTTGAGTTTATGGACATAGAATTATGTAACTATAAAGGAGGGTAGGATAAATATCATACCATTTATCCTAAATTTCCAATATGCCAATCTATTATTTTTAATTACTATAGTTTGTTCATTCTGTGATAATAATGTTGTCAAATCTTTGTAGCCTAAAATTTTTATGTACACATCTTTTAGTTATCATTTTTTGTGTTCATATTTTATTTCCCACAAGATGCTATTGGACTTGGAGAAGAATGATTATTATCATTGTTGTAATATTTAATTAAAAGCCATTATTTTTATTTTAAAAAATTAATAAAATATTTAAATGCATTCATTATACTTGCTATAAGTTGTAGGTAATCAGATTTCTTCATTTTTGAACAGTTGTACAATTCTGTCATAACTTGAGGAGGGTAGTGCAAAATGTTAATAATGTAGCACAGAATTAAGTTATATGTAGAATGACCACTACAATTTTGCTTTTAACTAAATGGGGAGCAGTAATATCTAAATATTTGAAAGACATTCTTTTCAAGAGTGTGTAAAGGTTCTCAGGTTAAGAAAAAAATATGCTGAACAAAAAGAAAAGTCTGATGACATAAAGTCGTAATCAACTTATATGATTGAGTATGAAGTCTTCACCAAACTACTCCTCAGGGATAATGCTAGGTCTGCCCATTTATCCATCACCTTATCATGTCTAGATGTGATCTTATTACACTTTGGACATAGCACCAATTAATAACAACCTGAGGTTCAGTATTTGCAGGAAACTGGCTTCCAGACTATGAACTGGCCTAGCAGTGGAAATTTGCATAAGGCTGCTTCTCAGCAGTCAGGCAAATACCTTTCTTATATTGTTTAAAAAATTTACAACTCTAAATAATAGTTTTTTCTTCTATGTTTTAGGAACAATTGGCTCACATTATAAGTCTATAATATTTATACCATATTCATTTTTGTTTATGAGGTTTTTATTTAGTTATCATTACACAAAAAGCTGCCATGAATCAATTTGAATTGGTGCCATACAAATCTAATAAATATAGTGTACATGATGTAGAGAGTAGGAAAAATGACCTTGATAGAAATATACAGGAACTGGTATCAAGGCAGCATCTGAAGGAAGAAATAGCAGATTGTAGATGGACTTGTAAAGTGGAGTTAACAACTCTGGCACAATGAAGAGTTGATTAATAGATTGATTCTTCAATAATTTATTTTAAGAGAAGAGAATTGTTTATACTTGTAATGGAGATAAGTCACATGGATACTTTTTCCTTTGTTATATTTTTAATTTTCTTTTTCTCTTTTTCCCTTTTTCTCTTCTACACTTATACTCTTTTTACTTTTCTAGATTTTTCAGTTTATATTAATTGTTATAAATAAATTAATTTGATAATGTTAATGACATTAGTATTTTTAAAAAGAACAGTTACCAAGGCAAAGGTGGGTTGAAACTTTTTTAGGTCCAGAACCACGAGTTAACATCCAGAAGTGATTCAGGTAGATACCGATACTTTCCTAATTCAGTGGAGTATAAGAAGGAGGAAAGGGCACTGAATAATTACATTTGCAAGAGTCTGTTAACATAGTCAATCCCAATAAAAATAAGTTTAGCCTTCCTGTGGATTTCTTGATCAGGTCTGCATAGTAAGGTTAACATATACATATATACACACTAAATATAATAGAACTGTTGCCCTTGATTGTAATGAATTAAATCAATTAGTTGAATTGCACATGCAATAATAATTATCAAATGATCTTTATGTGTGTTTCTTTTCAGGTGAGCTTCAATCCTCAGGATAATACTCAAGTCTGTGTCATAGGAAATGGTATTTTCAAGCTATACAAATACACAGAAGGAACCTTAAAACAGACTAATTTCTTACGGGGAGAGCCCCAAAACTACTTGTCTCATGCCTGGCTGTCTGAAGATAAACTGATTGTGGGTACTGATACAGGCAAACTCTATTTATTTGATTCTGGTGATTTACGGTGGGAGACAAGTATTGAGCGGAAAGAACCAACCTCTGAGCATGAAGAACCAGTTGTAGAATCAGAAAGGTGAGATTTTTGCAAATTGTTTAATCAAAGATCAAAAATAAGCATGATTCAACAATTGGATTAAATCTCCAGTTTCTGATAAAGCTATATTATTATTGTTATTGTATGATGACCTTGATAAGTTATTATCTTTGAGCATTTGAAAGATATCATTAAATGTTTGCTTCTAGGAACATTCTTGGTTTGGAAGGTAAGTATCTACTTTATATGTACTAAATTCCAATCTTGGGTTTGTAAAACGTGTTTGTTCAGAAAAATAAACCATATTTAAAATCCTAGAAAAGTATACAACACTGTAACTTTAAAATCACATATTGGGAAGACAACTATCTTAAAACAAAAGCACACAATATTTTTTTTACACGCTGCACAACAAATATTTGAAATTCTTAACAATTGCTGCTCTTTGTTTCATTTACTTTTCAAGCCTCATTGAATTTCCTGTTACTAATTCCCCTGTGTACTCTGCTGAGGCAGTTTCTGAAACTGAAGGGCAACAGCAAGCCTCTCTGCCCCGAGTCACTGCTGTTGCTGCATATTCCAAAGGATTTGCTTGCTCTGCTGGTCCAGGTATTATTTTACTATTTGAGAAGTCAGATGAGAAGGACGGTTACCGAGAAAGTCGAGAGATTCGGGTATGTAAAAGTTACAAAGGGTATAATCCTTCATTTTGCTACTGTGAAACACTATTTCCCAGACCAGAATGTAGCAATTAGTAAGACTGATACTTGGAAAGAGAAGAGTGAAAGGAATGCTGCCAAACCAAACAAAAGGTATACTGTAATGTTTGATAGTGGCAAAGTTATTATGTAATCATCTATGGAGATCCTATCATCCAGGTAATGGTTGTCCCAAAGGTGCTTTTTCAAGAGGCAACTGGACTTTCTGTTTTTTCTTTGAAGATGTTTCGCTTCTCATCCAAGAAGCTTCTTCAGCTCTGAACTTCTTGGATGAGAAGCAAAACGTCTTCAAAGAAAAAACAGAAAGTCCAGTTGCTTCTTGAAAAGCATCTTTGTTATGTAATCCTCTCATCTAGTTCTGCTCCAACATACATGGTTTGTCACAGGACCACATTCAAGAGAAAACTCTTCTGCGTATTTTTAGCACAAATGAATTATGCACTGTGATTATTAGTCATTCCATAGGGATCAATATTCAAGTTTTAAATATGGTGGTGCAGTGGTTAGAATGCAGTACTGCAGGCAAACTCTGCCCACAGCCTGGAGTTCAATCCTAAGGGGGCTCAAAGTTGACTCAGGCTTCTATTCTTCTGAGGTCAATAAAATGGTGACCCAGATTATTGGAAGCAACATGCTGACATAGTAAATTGCTCAGAGAATGCTGAAAAGCACTGTGGGGCAGTTTATAAGTCTAAGTGCTGTTTCTATTTAAGATATGTTTTTAATTAATATTTTTCTGCAGAATTGCTGTGGGCATATATTTAATGAATCAAAGTCTAATACAGTTGCTTTATTTTATAGATTCCTCAAGATCCATGCAGCAGTGATCCAAACCAATCAGATAAACAAGAGGTTGTGTGTATTGCTTTCAGCCCTGCAGAAGAGACACTTCTCATCAGCACAACTAAAAATCAGGTCTATTATCTTTCCATGTCATCAGCTGAGTTAACTAAAGTAAGTTATCTCAGAGCCCCCCTCTGAGGGAGATGGGTGGTTTAGAAATATAAATATAAATAAATAATAAGTTCACTCCCAACAATGAAAAGTAGTGGTACACAGGCAACATTTTAAAAATGTATTTCTACAATGTAGAAAACACTCTTAACAAGTGTGCATTAGACACATCCTCATGGTTGAGTTAAAATATTATTCACTACACTTTCAGTGAGCAGAAAATTTGCTGCCCCCACTAAAGATCTCTATCCTGTTACAGGTATTGTACCCACAGATATAATTACAGTGTTTTGGGCACATTAAGGAAGCCTCCACAGATTTCCCTCCCATCCCACTAAATATTATCAGTTTGCAGAAAAATATCCATCTATCATACATTAAAATGGAATGAGGTTAGGGCAAGAGGCAACTTTTGAAAAATGGCTAGACACACTGCTTTTAAAGAAGATCAGAAATTCAGGTAATTGGCAGTATAACAATAAAAATAGCTCTTTACACTCCAAAAATTGGGGCATATTGTTTTGTTTATACACCTGCATTTTATTTCTTAAATTTAAATTAAACTTAAATTGCTAGTTCTTGTCTTTAAAGCCCTAAACATTTTGAGCTGGAGTCATCCACTCTTAATTAGATTCCAGTTTAAGATTGACAGCTCTCCCATATAAGAACAGATTGGCAGGTATCCATGACGAGACTTTTCCAATAGGAGGGTTATTATGAAATATGCTTTCTGCTTGAATATCTATTAAGATTCCTTTTAATACTGTGCTTGGATATTTGTTGAAAAACTTTTTCTTTTCATCTGTTTAAAACATGGAGCTGTTTTAAAATTAGCTATTTCTAGCTAAGTTACTTGCGGGTAATTTGACTAGATTCAGGTACAATATAAATACGTAAAGTTCCTTCAAATCAACCTGGTGTCTTTACAGATATGCCCATGCAGTTTTCTTGGCTAAAGGGTAGAAATGGTTTGGCATTGGGATTGGTATATCCTGGTATTTCTCACAGGTGCCCCACCAAGATTTGATCCTGGACCTAGTAATTAAGTCAAGATAGGTTTAGCTATCTGGTCTAGCACATTGCTATAATCTCTTTGTTTTCTCCTTTTTGTTAATTAAAAGCTAAAGTCATTGCGCATTTTGTTCTGATAGATCTGGTGTATATTTAATCCTTTTATTGTCTCATTGAGAATGTTTGGTAGATTGAGTGTTAGATTATCATATAAATATTTGTTCAATAACACATATGTTCCATAAGGGAGAGACGGCTCGTTTTGAATATCTGAACTTCCCAATTCACTCTTCTACTGTTACTGGCTTGGATACCTGCATTCGCAAACCACTTGTTGCTACATGTTCGCTGGACAAATCTGTCCGTATCTGGAATTATGAAACTAAGTAAGGAGGCATGCTTTCTTGATTACTACATTTTGACTATCTGATCAATATATTATAATAGAACAAATATAATAGGACAAATGAAAATTGCATGTACTTGCTAGGATTGGACAGCCATTTAATAGCCTAGCCTAGCCTAGCCTAGCCTAGCCTAGCCTAGCCTAGCCTAGCCTAGCCTAGCCTAGCCTAGCCTAGCCTA
>JAEANM010021215.1:0-11915 GCA_017656035.1 Myanophis thanlyinensis
TGAATGATCAAAATCAATGTCAAACTGGCCAAAACACTCAATTTCAGTGGGGTTGCATATTTTTGAACACAACTGTATATTTGTGGGGTTTTCTTGTTTTCTTTCTGCATATAAAAGAAAAGGGGTGGATTAATTTTTTTTGTTTTGCTTATTAGGGATGGATGGATGGATGGATGGATGGATAGATAACAGTGTTCTGAATTGTGTTCTTGTAAAGTTTCTGGAATAATAATACTTACAGTGGATCATAAGCACTTTTTAAGTATCCTGAGCTTTAAACAAACCCCAACTAACACAGTCATATCTATTTGAAAAATAGTCACAGTATATTTTTTAAATGGCCAGGAAAAGATGCTTGTGTAAAAAAAAAACACCTTGCAAGTGGAATGGATTGCAAAATTTGGAAATGTTTGTTTTCTTGTACAAACTAGAAAAACCTCTTTTCCACAATACAGGAGATACTGAAAGTTCACATGCTTTATAAGTAAATACATTTTTATTGATGGCTATTTGACATTATTCCAGACAGACTTTATAAATGTTCCAGTATTAATAACTATTTTTTCAGTGATTGTACCTCTCCCCCTGATCCATTCAGTCATTGAAGTGGAGAACTTAATGTATTACAGTAAACGACTTAAGAATGTAAATTTTCAAATTACAAAAGGCTACTCTGATGTGCCTCTTTATGAGATTGTTTATATTAATATTAATAACCAGCAGAATAGTAGAATTTAATATATATATGAGATAATTTGGGATAAAAGATTATTATATACTGAGGGGCCCTTGGTGCTCTCTGAATTTGGTTGTTTTCTTGCAGACGTTTCATTTCCAAACTGATGATGTTACCTAGTTTGGATAATGAAATGACTGCAAGAAATCAACTTTCTCTCCAAGTCATGGAGTCTGTTTGGCTCAGTTTTACAATGGCTTTTATAATGAAATCTAATAGTATAAATTGCAAATAGTTTGTTCACATTACCATAGGTAGGCTTTAACTTACAACAGCTTATTTAGTTGTTCAAAATTACAACAGCATTGAAAAAGTGACTGATAACTGTTTTTCACCCTTAACAACCATTGTAGCATTCCCATGGTCATATAATCAAAATCTGGATGCTTGGCAACTGACTCATGTTTATAACTATTGCATTAGCCCTGGGGCATGTGATCACCTTTTTTGACCTTCTTACAAGTAGAATCAATGGGGAAGTCACATTCACTTAAAAACTGTGTTACTAACTTAATAACTGCAGTGATTCACTTAACAGCTATGGCAAAAAAAGTCATAAAATGGGCCAAAATTCACTTAACAAATGTTTCATTTAACAACAAAAATTTGGGGCTCAGTTGTAGAATTGAATGACTGGGGCTCATATGATTATGTTGCTTAAAAAGGAGTGATGATATTTGGAAAAACATATATGTATCACCTTAAAATAGTTTTGGAATTAATTGATCAATCATATTTTTACAGTTTTTTACAGGTTGGTGGATAATGATAGATGCTGCAGTAGCTTACCCTAAGCCAGAAGACATGAACCACGCATTTCACACTTGTGGAGTATTTTCCACCCTAGCTTTTTTCATGTAAGTCAATATAAAAACATGGCAGGAGACAGTACCTTGTTTACATCAGCTGATGTTGAAAAAACTAAGCAGGATTTCAGTAGTTAGAATTAAGTTGGATGTGACACCTCTAGGAAATCCCAAGGTTGTTGATCAGATTAAAAATAGTAAAAATTGCCGTAGCGATTCCATTTCCAAATCTTGTCCAGAATATAATATACATGTATCCTTATAATCACCAAGACTCATGTTTACATCATGAGATGTAAGTATGTATGTATCTGTGTTTCAGTTATTTTTTGAATTGTTAGTTGGCTGTTACAAAAAGCACAAAACATTTTAAAGGGAATTTTTAAAATTTCCCATTTATTTAGTTTTGTTCATCTCTTAAAATTTATTGGTAGTCTTTCACTTATGATTAGTTACCTAGTGATAGTTCAAAGTTACGATGGACCCCCAAAAGGTACTTACATACAACCTGGTTCTGAATTTCCAACAACTGCCCTCGTCATGGGACCAGATTTTGGGTGAATAGCAATTGCTCATATTTAAAACCATTTGCAGCAACCCACAGTCATACAACTGTGATTTACATTTTTGCTGAAAACCAGAATGTACTTGTAGGGATTCAAGGTTGAATTTACTTCTGGTTTTTGGCAAAAAATGTCCCATAGCAAACAATGGATTTGCGTAATGACCACAGATTCATTAAACCATGGTGATTCATTTATCAGATGCCACAAAAAAGGTTTAAAATTGGGTTGGACATGTGATGACTGCTTTCACAACTATCATGACTTACATCCATAATGGGTGGGTCCCATTACAGTTGTAAGTCTGCATGCATAAAGATTTGTTGTTTTTTAAAAAAATTGTTTAAAAACAAAGCTTTTTGTTTGTACTAAAGATTTCCGTACCTTCAAACCACCATTCCTACTCTATGGGTTTTTGTTGGTTTGTATTCCACCTTTTTATTTTTACAAATAACTCAAGGTGGTGACATATCCAACATATCGCTCTCCTCCTATTTTTCCCACAACAACAACTCTGGTTAGCTAAGATGGGCTGAGAGAGAATGAGTGGCCCATGATCATCCAGCTAGCTTTCATGGCTAGGGCAGGAGTAGAACTCATTATCTTGGGCTTTCTAGGTGGAACACAAACCAATAAAGCCTTAAACACTAGACTAAACTTCCTGTTTCATTATGTCTTAATACTAGCTGCTATTAACACTGATTACAACTACTACTTTCAAGGCATTACTGTTCATTATGCTGGTCTGTTGCCACATGTCAGCTGCAAAAGACCAGGTCTATACATGAAGATTCAGTTAAACTGATATATTGCTAAAAGTCTATCCACAGGAACCTTCTCAACAGTCAGCATCTGGTTACAGTTAGATACGGGTAAATAGCATTCAAGGGTGGTTGGACATATTTCGCTTGTGACTATGTAGGGGTTCAAGGCTGTTCCCCCTTTTCACTCTGCCCCCAGATTCTGCCATTCCTTCTCCTAAAACAGCGGTTCCTAATCTTTGCAGCTTGGCAGCCTGGTTTTGAGGGGAGAAGGGAACTGGGTGACGTGAGCAGTGTGCCTACATGCCTGTGTGTGCACTTGACTTGTGCAAGTGGTGGACCACTTCTGCCAACCCACCACTCACATACGTTGAGCTGCACACATGTATACTTGTGCCAACCTGCCGCTCACGTGGCCCCATTGCAAATAGGCCATGACCCGGTAGTGGGCTGTGGCTCAGAGGTTGGGGGTTCCTGTCCTAAACTATATCAAAAATAAAGGTGCTTAGGCTTAGTCAATTATCAGACAGATACAGGTAATCCCCAGGTTATGAGCGTTCCCTTAGGGGGGGAATGTTCAAACTTATGTGATAAGCACCCTCTAAAGTTTATAAACAAGGCCCAAAACTACAAATCTTGCAGCATCACAGCTGTTATTCACTCTTACGAACCACTGCCGAGGCTCTGCAACATTCATCCTGAATATTGCTGGCCGAAATAGAGTTTCTGAGGGGCAGATCCACCCCTTAGAAGCCCCATTTGGGCATCCAGAGGCCTCATCCAGCATGTTGCCGGCTGATGTTCCATTCAGCCCTCCACAGGTCTCCCCCAGCCCATTGCAAGCTGTAATGGAGCTTTCAGGGACCATTACCTGGAGGCTCCATTTCTGCCTGCAGTGGGCCAGGGGAAGAATGTCAGAAAGCCGGATTTGCCCCCAGAAGCTCCATTTCAGTTGGCAACCTACAAGGAGACTGCTTGCTAAATCTGAGTGACCCGACATGGCAGGTTGGGTGGGGGGAAGCAATTGTGGGGAATATGAGGTATTTCAGTGTGTTGGGGAGGCCTTGGGTGGTCTTAGGCCGGTGGCCTGTTCCATCAGTAGCCCCTCCCCCATGGCCTTCCCCATCCTGAAATACTTCATGTGCACTTAATGAGCCTCACATTCGATTAACGAATAGTGGGCAAAAGGAGAGAGTGATCCCATTCAAGCTACAAAATTCACTCCCCCGAATCCTCAGGTTATGAATGGAATGGGCAGACTCCATTACATTAGTAATTCGAGGATTACCTGTACCAATAATTATAGATAATTGAACCAGAAAATACATTAAAGTAACTATTCCTGTTTAAACATTGGTTACTGAACTGTAATATTTTGGATTTCATATCTTTTCTGCATTCTTTAGATTCAAAGGAAAGCAAGCTAAAATGAATTACAAAATGGAGAAATGTAATCAAATGGATTTTATTTCTGCTTTTTTTCTGTTTTTAAGATTTGTTTGTGAATATGTTGCAGGATAAATGCTGTATCAAATGCTCAAGTAAGAGGTGACAGTTATGGTGATGGATGTTTAGGAAGAACAGGTGAGTACAATCTTGTTTACAAGAATTCTGATCGGAAATCTTGCTATACTGGAGAAGATGCACCATATCAAAAGTTTCTGTCCTTATTTTATACCACAAGGCAGAAGAAAGAGATAGTCACACATGAGTTTCTTCTTGCTGGTAATGTTGCTTTGTAAAAGTGGCATTATTTCTTTTAAAAGTGTAAAATTTTCCTGCTGACCAAAGGAAGGGGTAAAAACATCTTTGATAATTTCAAGAAAGGTTTTTCTTTTATCACAATTTTATTAATGAACATTGGGCAAGGTGTGTTTAATTCTGTTTCCATTGTACCTTTGCAAGAATTACTATTTAAACAATGCTCCCAAGGTTATCTAATAAACTTCATTGTGAAGGTGATTTTTTTTTAACTAAAATAGATCTCTTTAAATTGACCTGTACTGACATTGCTTAGTATTACTTATTTATTTCAAATGTTTTAAGAATATTTATCTGGTTAATCTTGTACTGTATTGCAGCTTAATTTCTTATAATTTATTAGAGCTATTGATCTGGCATTTGAAATAGTATTTTTGCTGATGTGTCCTTTTTAATCACTGAAATCTTTTAACACATAAAAGTAAAGTTTGATCCAAGGAATGTAAATCTTGTTTTAGGTGCTCGTGTCTGGCTCTTCATTGGCTTCATGTTGATGTTTGGCTCACTTATTGCTTCTATATGGATCCTTTTTGGAGCATATGTTACCCAAAGTAAGAATCCTTTCTTCCTATTTTGTAACAAGGGGAGGAAAAACCATACTGACTATGTTTTTAAATCATTAAATAATTAGTATTTTAAATCAATCAAATGCATATTATGTATTTTGAAAATATTTAACATAGAATAGAAATATTCAGACTGGTTTACTGTTAAAAATGTCCAATGTATAACATAGTACAGAACAGAACATGAAAGTACAATATAAAAATAAAAGGAGATTGGATGGTTACAATCTAGCTTTAAAAATTACAAAATATTTGAATAAATTCCCCAATTCATGTAATATGTATTACTGTTCTATATTTGAAAATTTGAAAAAAAAACAGTTTGATTTGAACTGAGAAAGTAGAGTGTTGTTTAGTATATCCTTTCCTGAAGACGTGTAGTTCAGAATTTTAAAATGCAGGAAAAGGCCTTTTAACTGTTCTGAACAGGGCTGTGTAAGAATAAAAGTACTTCAGTTTATTCATCACATTTATATAGCTGCCTATCTCATGAATGTGATGCTGGACAACAGTTTGATAGCAATGCCTTGGCAAACAAAATTATGTACAGGTAGTCCTCAACTTATGACCACAATTGAACTGAACATTTCTGTTGCTAAGTGAGACAGTTGTTAAGTGAATTTTGCTCCATTTTACAATTTTTCTTGCCACAGTAGTGCAAAGGGCTCCATTCCCAGGGTAGTTTCAGCTTGTATAGTCTTTTGAATTAAATCTTTGCATTTTATAGTGGAATGTATTAACTTTTACTTTCTTCCTTATATCAAAATAAAAAAATACATTTTGAAATTTGTATTTTTAGATATTAATGTATATCCGGGATTAGCTGTGTTTTTTCAAAATGCTTTGATATTTTTTAGGTAAGTACCGATACCTAAAGAGTTGAATGAGTAAGTTAAAGTTAATATTTTAAATGGTTAATTCACACAGAAGATTCTTCATCACTGTATATCAAAATTAGAAGTAAATATTAAACCTAATAATAAAACTGGAAATTTCTAAGCAGATACGGTAATTAAAAGGGGCATACACTAGGCTATTCCAGTGACGTATTTGCAAGGCATCAGATTTCCTGCTACTATCATTTGATAGGTAATAAATCCATTTCTAATTTCAATACTGCCATTTAGATTTTCAAAAACAAAATTACCACCTCATAATAGAATAGCCTTCCTTGTCTCTTCTACCAGTATGTCTGATCAAACATCTGGAGAACTGTTTTATTCAGACATACAAAATAAAGGTTGCCTTGATCAAAGGAGGTATATGTAAGTTCAGTTCTGTGATAAAGCCTCCTTCAACTTGTGCCCTTGAACATCTGAAGACCCATGCTTACGTAAATGTCTTTTAAGTCCCAATTTTTAATATCAAGTAGTTTTCAAGATGAAATCAGAAGGAATAGTACATGTCCTCTTTTCCTTTGTCTTCAGGACTTATTTCACTAGCCTTTATTCATGGACAGTTCTGTAGCTTATCAAACTTGTGACTATTACTATCACAGTTAAAGATTTGCACACCCTTGTTTGTATATGCCAGGTATAGAAAGAAAGAGACTAATCACAAGGTTATTACTGTTTTTAAAAAATCTTCCATTCATTACACACCCTTCCTCTCAAGATGGAAAAAATTACACAATACCTTTGATGGGTGCTTCTAAGGCCCTCTGCTATGAAATGCCCACCAATAACAATGCTGCACCAGTTCAACACAGTTGAGGTCAGAAGTAAAGATGATTAGGCACAATTTCACCAATAAATCTGAGAGTTCAAATATTATTACCCTTTTCTCCCTCCTGAACTGTTTCCATTCAAGCAGTTCTTCATTAAAACACACACTTGAAATCTGTATACTTTTTAAGAATAGCCCTTTGGATTTATTGACTATCTTCCTTTTCCATACCTTTTGGATTTTAAGTGATAGAAGCCATATGTTTACACAGTGTTTAGTATCTTACTGAACTACGGTACTTTCTTTTAAAGCAATAGATTAACAGGCAGTGTGGTTACATATCCTTCTCCTCAGTGTGGTTTCAGTTTCTTGTTGAATTCCTTTGAATTTTAAAGAGTGCATAAACTTATCCACTCATCTGTTTTTTTCTGGAAATGATAATGCATTCCATTAGAGGGAAAAATAAATATGACAATTTAACTAATTCAGTTAATAAGACTTTGTTGATATGCTACTTTAACTTCTACCTTTTAAAAAGCGCTGTTTGAAAATATATCACCAAAACACTGGATGCTGGATTATATTGGAATTAAATCCATTAGTGTCATATGCTTTTGGTTATGGCAAGCTTATTGTCACACTGCTTTTGCTTTTAACTAGTGATGGACCAATTAACTGAAATATATGCTAGTTTTTACTGTGCCTTTTTACTGAAGAACAAAACAATATTTGACTTACGGATCTAAATTTCTGTTTCTGTAGTACTCTTATCTACAAATTTGGAAGAACAGAAGAATTGTGGGCGTAAGAATGTTTTTCTTCATCCTGCATAGCAACTTTTTATGTAAATAATATAATTTACATTTTGTTTTTATTTTGCCAAGCTTATTGAATTACACATATTGTATATTTCTTTTTTTGAAAAATGAACTGATTTTAGGATTTTGTTCCAAATTTTTAATAGAACAAATTTGTTCATATGTATATATTATGGTTGTCTATAATCTATGACCCTAACCCATTTGTATTGCAGCATTGTTTTGTTCTGATGATACATGGGGAATATTATAAATATATAGGTTTTCAAGAACACCTACTGCTCTTAAGCACAAATAAGTCTAGTACCTTTTCAGATGGCATCAGCCCAGAGGCAAATATTTAGTGATGGAAAAGTGAGATTGAAATTTATCATGAATAGTATTTGCAAGATTCCATCATTATATGGTAATGCATGACTACACCTCTTTAAGTTTCAATTTTGAAAAAAAATGAGTGTAAACAAATACTATACTCCAAAATGTTACTTCACATAACACTAATTTCACAAGTTTGTGAATAGCCTATGCTACTGCAAATGCACTAAGAGCTTACTTTTTAGCACAGCATGCCTTAAAATGGGATGGTCCCTAAAAGTGTTGATAGATTTGATATTGTATCAAAAATCTATCTGAAATTTTACAGTATTTAGGCATTTTGTTAAAGATTTTTATATCACTTAAGATTCTGTTCATATATTATTTATACATAGAGATTGCAATTATTTTAATGCAAAATTGTGTATTTTATATGCTAATGCAATATGCAGAGTAAGGGAAGTTTTATGTTAAAAAAATTAGGAACTCCTATTTTATTGTTTTTATTTTATTTTGATAATTTCTGTGCATCCTTAGATGTGATCTTCTAGATTCCAAATGAAAAGGATCAACGGAGAGAGTATATATTTATATTACAATGTATGGCAAGACTATCATCTGAAATGTTTTCCCCAAAAAATTAGATATTTAATTTATATAAATGAACATGTATACAAAGTAGTGACATATTAATCTAGACTAACTATACTGAAAATTATGGCATGCAATATAAGTTAAAAGTTCTGTTAAATTATGAATACTCAAGTTCCTCTACAGTCTGGCTATAGAAGGTCTACAGAAGCAGATATTCAAGCTTTCCTACCTTGCATGCCTTTAACTTTCCCCACAGGTAGAAAATAAACCTGCCCAGGTAATTATCTCTCAAAGATTTTCTCAAAGGACAGACTATGAAGCAAACTTGACATGCTAAGAGTTGTCCTGTTTCTTTTTTCTTGGAGCAGACCATATTTCAAAGATTAAACTATTTTGTTCATTGTAATTACATTAAAGTCAAATAATCAGCAATATAAAAATGCTTTGTTTTTATAGTAACATGATTTTATGAAACAATCCCACAGCAGTGCTTCTTTATCTTCTGTATTATCAAAAGATGCAATATAATTGCAGTAGAAATTTGGGTCTCCAATACGCTGCCCATGGATTTTCTCCTTGGTGCTTGTCAGACAATGCCGCCTGATAGTTTTATTTGCGAGGGAGAGAAACATAGCTATGGACTTTAGAAAAGGAAGTGAAAGAAGAGGATGATGGTAACGGTTATGGCAGAGCACTCTTAACGAGGTACACAAAATAAGAAAGCACAAACTATTTCACCCTGCATGGTTTGTGCAACTGCTTAAAAGCTGTCACTGGCTGTGTCCTCATGCATGTTTATGCATAGTCAAATCGCTGCTGGAAGTGTTATCTGTGCAGATAATCCGGAATAAGCAGTGTGCACATCTCACAAAGATTTTCTGCATTGGGACTTAATAGAAGGGTGCTTTTGAGCTAATACTTTGTAAATCACCTATTTCAAAATCTGCACAGCTGTAGCAGTATATCTCATGAAGAGCTAAAGGTTATATAAAAAGCCGTGTCTGGGTTTGTTTTTTTTTTTTGTTTTTTTGAAGTGTTATATTTGTTGGGCATATCATGGTATTGTAACTGCTGTGATACAAAGACATCTGAGGTATTGCCTGGACTTTGGTAAACAATTCCTTCAACCATGCATTGAACAAATAATGAGTAGAACTAGCCTAAGCCATTAAATGAGAGCCACGGTGGCACAGTGATTAGAATGCAACATTACAGGCTAATTCTACTGATTGCCAGCAATTCAATTCTCACTGGCTCAAGGTTGACTCAGCCTTATACTTCTGAGTGAGTAAAATGAGGACCCAGATTGCTGGGGGCAATATACTGACTCTGTAAACCACTTAGAGACTTACACTTAGCATAAAGCACTGTGAAGTGGTATATAATTCTAAGTGCTAAATGCAAATATTTTCAAAAATTGTACAGCAAACCACTCTTCATTCCAGCCATAGGTCTGTTACATTTTATTCAAAAAGACACATTTATTTTCTCAAGTTAAAAAAAAATGTGTGCCAAAATATAACTGTTTTCTTGCATATTAGCATTTTCCACCAATGAGATAAAGGACAATTGCCAATCATTGGCTGAATTCAACTTTAGTACTACATTTTGTGTGATGCTTAACACAAGCATTTTAAGAGTTTTGACTTAACACAGAGTTCCCCAGTTTTAGGAGACTGGACACCAGATACATTTGAAATATTCAGTCTTAGAACTTAAAAGATAAAAGTGAAAACCTACAATACTCATAAATCAGCCATGGTTTTAATACAGGTTCTGCATTTGATTTTATGGTTCTTCCAATAAAGACATATATACACTATATACATACATTACTAGGAGGAAAACAAGGACAAATTCCAATGTTATCAAGAATTTTAAGCAATTTTAATCCTTAAACAGTATAAAATATCCTTAATCTTAGGCCGGGTGCCCAATTAAAATTGAATTCTCACTACAATCAAATAGCAGCATATTCAGGTAGTCCTTGATTTATAACAATTCATTTCATGGCCATTCAAAATTACAATGGCATTGAAAAAAGTGACTTATGATCGTTTTTCATACAATTGTTATAGTATCCATAGTCTTGTGACCAAAAATTGGATGTTTAACATCTGACTTGTACCATTTATGATGGTTGCAATGTGCCATGGTCATGTGTTTACTTTGTGACCTTCTGACAAGCAAAGTCAACAGCCATCTTACTAACAACTGCAGTGATGCACTTAATGGTGGCACAAAAGGTCATAAATAGGGGCAAAATTCGCTTAAATGTTTCACTTAGCAACAAAACTTTTGGGCTCAATTGTTGCAAGTCAAGAACTAGCTGTACTCAGTCCTTCCCAGTATTCTCTATGGTTTATAGTACACAAAACAAGTTGCTTCTTTGATAGAAAATGATGTTATAAACAGTAGAAATATATATACATCACAAATTCAGTGCAAAAACAGTATAAAATGTATAAGATTTTCTCTGAAATCACATGCTATCATGAAAATTATGAAATGATTATTTAAATTGGTAATTAAATGGGTGCCATGGATGAACAAATCTTGCCATGATTAAAGAAGGAAATCCAAGGAAGGGACAATCTGTAGTGATTCTGGAAGAGAGGAAATGTAGGAACTTGTCCAGCTGCAGTTCTGAGTAATCTCAATGTTTAAGCAATTGCCTAGAATTCTATCTACAGTACTGTTTAAATAAGTTTAACAGCAAGAAGGGCATGGAATAACACACACCTGGAAATCTTCAAAGGCTGCTAGTAGCCAGTCCAATTGAATTTTTTAAAACAAAAAATACAACTAGTTACTTGACCATAGTCTGGTCTGTTAAAGTTGATAGGAAGTGAAACAGTCACACAGCCCAAGTCACAGAAAATTACAATATTTTATATTGCTATTCCATTAATATTGGAAGTAAGATTCCAATTAATAAACAGGCTGCAGCTGATCCACCAGACATAACTAGTAGATAGAAGAACCTTCAGTCCATCATGCAGGGAAGTTCTGATTCCATCCTGTTCAAGAAGAGCACAAACGTATTCAAAACACATTATTCCGTTCACCAGCTGCAGTTGACAGTATTCAATTTTATATTCTTAAGATTGCTCCAAATTAAGAAGTTTAATAAGCCTGTAAATTAAAACCAGGTCAAACATGTTATGTATCTCTGATATATTTAACAGCATTGAAATTTCAAATGATTTCACTAGCTAAATTTCCTGTCAGATCAACTTATCTTAGTGTACTGCAAAAAGTTTTAATGAGGTAGTGCTGGTGTAAACCATCCTTATTGTAGGACAGGACAAAATACTAATCATTAGAATA
>JAEANM010021216.1:0-11914 GCA_017656035.1 Myanophis thanlyinensis
CTGCATGCTCTCTGGATGTGCCCCTTCCTTCCGCAATGATTGCAGATGGCTTGGAAGAAGGGGCAGCTAGCACGAGGATGGTGGCCCTTGCAGCCAGCGCATTGGCCCTGGGGAGGCTTGGCGGCCATTTTGGGGTGCCTCGTGGGTCTCACCTGGTGAACGTCGCCATCTTGGTCCACCTCGTGGTCAGATTCGTAGTCCTCATCCCAGTCTGACTGAAAGACACCATCGTGGGCCTTTCCCTTGTTGGCAGGATGGGCAGCTTCCGCGGCTAGGAGTTCCTCGATGGCGGATGCCAGCGTGAGGGTAGCCCTGGTTGCTAATCTTCTTTTGCTCTTCTCATCGCGGGTCCCCATGATGAGCCGATCCCTGATCATCCAGTCGAGCTGTGATTCAAATTCACAGTCGGTTGCCAGGCATCTGAGGGCCGCGAGGAAGTCTGCAACGGATTCTCCCTCCTTCTGGGCTCTACTGTGGAATTTGATGCGCTGGCTCAGGGATGACGGTTTAGGTGCATAATGGGCTTGGAGCCGCTTTTTTAGTTCCGACCAGTCCAGATCCCACACGGATTGGGGATTTGCAACGGCGTTAGCCATTCGCAGCACGTCCACGCCACAGATACTCAGGAATATACCCTGTTTCTGGACGTCGGGTATACCTGTTTGTTGGGTGCCAACCAGGTGGCACTCAAATCGCTGCATGAAGAGGTTCCAGGTTTCCCTCTTCGGATTGAATTCTCCCCCTGGGAATGGGGAGGTCGCGTGGCTCGATGTGGGTGCTGCGGCTGCGGTGGACATCTTCGATGTTGGAGATGATCGGGGTTCACGTGTGGTTCCTCAGGATCCCACCTTCGTCGCCAGTGTTGTGTCCCCGATTGACCAGACCGATAAAAACGACACGGAGACGGAGGTCTAGTTAGGCTACCTTTAATCCGGCACGGATAGACCACGTGGATCTATTCCGGCCGCTGGATTCAAGTAGTTAAGGGTAGATCGAAGATCCGGAGGCAAGAGGGAGAGAAAAAGGCAAGCCGCGGCTTTTATATTTGCCGCGGCTTCAAAATCCGTGAAATCCCATTGGCTGATGCAACAGCCAATAGGATTTGTCCTGTAGACCGGACGGCTGGGGTGAAGTGCGCATGCGCGATACTCTACAACTACAGAGGGTGATACGCTCAGCTGAGCGCATCATCTGCACCAAACTCCCTGAGTGGCACTTCATCTACAACAAACATTGCCGGACCAAAGCTAAGAAGATAGCAAAGGACACCAGCCACCCTAACAACAGACTATTTACCATGATGCTGTCAGGAAAGTGTTTTTGCTCTTTAAAGGCAAACACAGAAAGAATGAGGAAAAGCTTCTTTCCACAAGCAATACGGACACTAAACCAGGAACCACAAGAACACTTAGGACTATAACAGGAACCATGACTGTATCTAACTCCCATCTTCCCAACTATCCCTAACTTATTCCTAACCTACTCCCTACCCTACCCCTCCCATTTTGCCCTAACTTACCCATGGTCGTGGGCAGCCACGTAAGCATTTCACTGCATATCGTACCATGTATGACTGTGTATGTGACCAATAAAATTTGAAATTGAATTGAATTGAAATTGAATTGGCAGCACTAAGAATCAAAGGTTACCTGAATTGCAAAATATATCAAGGAAGACCTGTAGGATACAATTCCTGATTATTACCTCAAATTAAACTTTAACTTTTTATAAACTAACCAGTTGATTCTACCAACCAGAGTCTTTATTTTTCTACCTCTACCAAAGTGCTAATCAGCTTACCCACTCCTTACTCCAAGATCAGTTCTCAGTTTCCACATAGTATCATGGAGATTTGTTTACTTTTTCTCACTCCAATTGAAACCATCTGTGATTGAGGCAACTTGGAGAGCTGCTCTGTGAGAAGTTCTTGATACACTTCCTCTCACTGTGTTTCTTCCACAGTAATAGATGGCTGTGTCTTCAGCTTTGAGGCTGTTCATTTGCAGATACACCTGGCTTTTGGCATTGTCCCTGGAGATGGTGAAGCGGCCCTTCACTTCATCTGAGTAGTGAATAGCACCAGAATTGTAGCTTATGTAGGCCACCCATTCCAGTCCTTTTCCTGGAGCCTGTCTTGCCCAGTACATTCCATAGTCACCAATGTTGATTCCAGAGGCTTGGCAGGAGAGACGGAGGGATTCCCCAGGTCTTCTCACATCCCCTCCAGACTCCACCAACTGTTTTTGAGACTGGATTCCTAAAAAGAAAGTTTGTTTTAATGAGATCTCCTGCATCGAGGAAGAGTACGTGGAAATAAACTCTCTAGAGGAGATAATTACCTCTGAGGAGTACTAGCAAGGACACAAGGTGTAGCCACATTTTTTGCTCCCTCTAATGAGTGGAGGGAATTGATGGGAGAGGATTCAGGAAATAGCACAAGCTTTATGTTGATGGGTGTTGTCTGAAGAGAAAATTCACATGGGGCTCCTTTAAAGGGGAAATTGTGCCTCGATTTACATATCTGTTGGGATAAAAGAGCCATTGACAGACACACTTCTGTGAACATCACTTGATGTGCAAGTTGTAATTAATGTTGCAGTCCTAAGCAGAGATTTGGACACATGTTTTTGAGTTAATAGAAGAAAGCTTGCTGTACATTAACTGCAAAGGGGGCTTGAATAATTTCAATACTTTTTAAAATGATTTGAGGTAATAGAGAATAAATTGACCCTTTAGTCTCGTTTAAGGAAATATATTAGGATAAAAAAACCTGCTAGAACATTTGACTTAGAATGCTTGCTATGTGATTGATTCTTTAATCATTGTTTGTTAGGTGGAAAATTCCAGCTATCTTTAAGGTAAGATGGCTTGGGGTCTCAAAACTGAAGCAAGGATACATCTTCTTAATTCTCCAAAGAGAACAGCACATATTTCCCCAGTGTGTGCTTCCCTGTCTGGTTATTTAGAAGGATTATGGTATCCTAAATTTTCCTTTCCATCCTTCCCCCATGACACCAAGCAACTGCATTCCATTCCAGTGAAGCCAAATTAACTGGTAAACAGGGAAGAAGACTTGGAATTCTTTATTTCGTTACAGCAAATGTTTTGATACCTAGAACCAAACATCCTGAAGTCCTCACTGATCAATGATCAATGTTCAAATCTCATTGATAACCCCAGGATTTGAGGGTTAGACAAGCTGCTCTGAAGAAGGGAAAGTTTTTGTTTGGCTTCAGATTCACTTCCTCTCACTGTGTCTCTTGCACAGTAATAGACAACCGTGTCTTCTGTCTTGAGGCTGTTCATTTGCAGATACAGCTGGCTGCGGGAATCATCCCTGGAGATGGTGAAGCGGCCCTTGACTTTATCTGAGTAGTTGATGTAGTTGATCTGTGAATCCTTGCCATCCATTCCAGTCCTTTCCCTGGAGCCTGTCTCACCCAGTGCATCACAGAACCGATGAAGTTGAATCCGGAGGCTTGGCAGGAGAGACGGAGGGACTCCCCAGGTCTTCTCACACCCCTTCCAGACTCCACCAACTGGACTTGAGATTGGACTCCTAAAAAGAAAGGGATTGTTTTTGAGTGAAATCTCCTGCACACAAGAGTAGATGCTGGAAACACACTTTACATAGGGATAATAATAACCTTTCAGGAGTACTAGCAAGGACACAAGGTTCAGCCACATTGTTGCTCGCTCTAATGAATGGAAGGAAAAGTGACAGGAGAGGATGCAGGAAATAGCACAAGGTTTATGTTCCAGGGTGTTGTCTGAAGAAGGAAACCAACCAGGCTCCTTTAAAAGGGAACTTGTGCCTCGATTTACATATCTGTTGGGATAAAAGACATTTCGGTGAACATAACTGACATGTACATTTTGTAATTAACATTCTAGTCCTAAGAAAGTTTTAGACACATATTGTTTTTTCCCTTGAGTAAATAGGAGAAATGGCATGTTTACTGTACATTAACTACAAAAAGGCTTCAAATTTTCATTATATTTACAAATGATTTTATGTACAGTAGTGGAAAAAGTAAAGTGGTGTCATTATCCAGGAAACCTCAAACATATGCTTTTTGCAAAAGGTTTCCACAATCTCTGCCACTACTGTAATAGCAAATAAATGGACACTTTTGTCTCATTTCAGGAAATGTATTAGAGGGGATAAAAAAATAGTGCATTTGAATTGGAACATTTGCTATGAGATAGCTTCATTAACTTTTGTTTATTTTATGGAAAATCCCAGCTGACTTCAAGGAGCACTTTTTCAGCCAGGCAAGTTGGATCCACTCAATTCACAAAGTAAAACTCAAGTCATGTTGTGACCCAATGCAGTCTCTCAATTGAAACAGAATGGGAAATAATTATCTTTGTATTATCCAAAAGATTCTCTTTGCTCTAGGATTTCTGTTATAAAACCAGAAATGGCTCCCCAGTAAAGATTATACTATCAGAAGAAGTGAAGTTCCTTTGAGAGAAACTTGGAAATCTTCTGGATTAGTGTATGTATTAGTGCATATAACATTTTAACTGTTTTACGTGCTCACTGAATATAATAGTTTGATCCATTCTGTTTGTTTTCATTTCCAGAACATAATTGAAATACCTAGATAAATTTCTTGGGTGACAAAAATCCCAAATTCATCTTTTTTTTTAATAAAATTTGCCACTTTTAATATTGAAGTCTCCTCAGATGTAACATTTTTTTTGAGAACTTTTCATTCAATGCTCACAGAAATAAAATAAAATCTGGTCTCCACAATGAGAGAAATATCTAATGATATTTGTTTTATTCTCTCTTCTTAGTCTCCACCAGGTGCACAGACAATGGGATTTCATGTAGCAACACTGCCCCCTCATGTCCAAAATGAAAAGGGGAAGCATATTCCTAATTCTCCAAGGAGATTCTTTTCAGCAGCTGTTTCCTGAATATGTGAATGGCGGTTTGGATGTCTAGAAAGTTTCCTCTGAAGTTTCATTTCCAGGCTTCTGTCATGACACTAAGAGACAATATTCCATTCCATTCTTTTCCACTGAAGACCAATCAGCCTGTAAATAGGGAATATGAAACTGCAATTTTCAAGCCATTTTCATCATCTTACATTTTCTTTCAGCAAGATCTCCAACTATATACCTAGAACAAGAATCCCAAGGATGTCACATGAAAGCAACAGTAAATTTTCTAAGACTGAGTGAAGTTTCATGGAAATAACCAAGAGAAATCACAATTCCCAAATGAGATAATATATAATGTACACATTTTATTCCTAGCAAATTCCCTTCTGGTGCGTAGGCAATTGGATTTCCTATGGCAACATCCAGAGTTTAAATTGAAGTGAGGACACATTTTCTTAATTCTGCAAGGAGATCCGTTCAGAGCACAGATATTTCCCCACTGTGTGTTTACCAGTCTGGATATTTTAAAAGGATTATCCTAAGGATTCCTTTTCATCCTTCCGCCAGGACATTAAATGGTCTACATTACATTCCAGGGAAGTCAAATCAACTGGTAGACTTGGAATTTTTTACTTGGTCACAGCAACCTTTTTTTAAATACCTACACCAAAACTTCTCACTAGACAATGATCAAACTTCATTGATAACTCGGGATTTGAGGCTTAAAGAAGTTGAAGAGTTGCTCTGAAGAAATGAAGGTTCTTGTCTGGCATCAGATTCACTTCCTCTCACTGTGTGTCTCACACAATAATAGACGGCCGTGTCTTCAGTTTTGAGGCTGTTCATTTGAAGATACAGCTGGCTTTTGGCATTGTCCCTGGAGATGGTGAAGCGGCCCTTGACTTTGCCTGAGTAGTAAATGCTAGATGAACTTGGATGTATCTGTGAAACCCATTCCAGGCCTTTTCCAGGATACAGTCTCATCCAAGCCATCCAGGAGCTGCTGAAGGTGAATCCTGAGACTTGGCAGGAGAGATGGAGGGAGTCCCCAGGTCTTCTCACATCCCCTCCAGACTCCACCAACTGGACTTGAGGCTGGACTCCTAAAAGGGAAAGGATTGCATTTTTTTTAATGAGGTCTCCTGCATACAGGAGCAGAAGGTGGAAATACATTTTACATAAGGATAATAATTACCTTTCAGGAATGCTAGCAAGGACACAAAGCTTAGCCACATTTTTTACTCACTCTAATGAATGGAAGGAAAAGTGACAGGAGAGGATTCAGGCAATTGCACCAGGTTTATGTTCCAGGGTGTTGTCTGAAGAGGAAAACCAACCAGGATCCTTTAAAGGGGAACATGTGCCTCGATTTACATATCTGTTGGGGTAAAAGACATTCCGGTGGACATAACTGACATGTACATTTTGTTATTAACATTCTAGTCCTAAGAAAAGTTTTAGACACATTTTTTTTTCCTTGATTAAATAGGAGAAAGGTCACATTTACTGTACACTAAATACAAAAAGGCTTCAAATTTTCACTACATTTACAAACAATTTTATGTAGAGTAATAGTGAATAAATGGGCACTTAATCTCATTTAAGGGAACTTATTAGAGAGGATAAAAAAAGCTAGCCCATTTGAGTTAGAACATTTGCTATGAGGTTGCTTCTTTAACCATGGTTTATTTTACGGAAAATCCCAGTTGACTTTAAACGACACTTTTTCAAGGAAAATCCCAGTTGACTTTAAAGGACACTTTTTCAACTAGGCAAGTTGAGTCCACTCAACTCACGAAGTGAAACTAAACTCACATTTTAATCAAATACAGTCTCTCAATTCAAAAATAATAGTAAATACCATACAGCTAATTAACCAAACGTTAAAATTACAATCATGATGTGAACAAATGTGACATCATCTCTTCGCAGTAGTGCTTGCAGACTTAGGTAGGATCTACAAGTTTATCAAAATGGGGAAAAATAAAACTTTATTTGAAAAATAGGCATTTGATGACATAGAAAATACTCAAAACTGGAAATGCTGGAAGTCCATAAAGGCTGAATGATTCTGGGATGAAAATAAGAAGAGTGAAAGAGAATAATAAAGATTATTGCCTCTGAGGGGAGGAGAGAGGGAATATAAGACTCAGAGGGGAGGCCAAAGATGGATGAAACCGGGCTGTTTTTAGGCCCCCAAACACCCCATGCATCTTGTATTCCTTCCCCCACAACCCCCAGAGGCATTTTGCAGGGCTCCAGACGTCTCTGTGGGGCTTATTTTTTGCCAAAAAACAGCCCGTTTTTTGTCCATTCTATGGCAAAAATGAGTCCTGAGGAGGCTTCTGAGGCCCTGAAAATTGCCTCTGGGGTCTGCGCGGGGGGGGGGGGGGGGGGGCATATTTGACAGCTGTATTTGATGTATAAGGAGCACCACAATTTTCATCCACTTTTAGGGGGTGGAAAAGTGTGTCGTATACACCAAAAAATATGTTAATTCTCTTTGTATTATCCAAAAGATTTGGTTTGTTCTAGGTTTTCTGTTGTAAACCCAGATGTGGTTTCCCGGTAAGGATTATACAATCTCTAGAAGTGAAGTTCTTTTCAGTTCCATTGAGAGAAACTTTAAAATCTTCTGGATTGCTGTATAGTATTTGTATCTATAAACTTTTAACTGTTTTATATGTTCATTGAATAGGATAATGTGATCCATTTGTTCTTTTCCAGCAAAGGTTTGAAATCCCTATATACATTTTAAATTCAAAATCCACCTTTTTTTAAATAACATTTCACTTTAAGAACTCCCAAGATATAAATTTTTTATAGAGAATATTTCAAATAAATTATTACAGAAATAAATTTTTTATAAAGTATCTGACCTCCACAATGGGACAATATCTATTTTGTTTTAAATCTCTTCCCAACCCCCACAATGGGATTTCATGTGACAACACTTCCCCCCCAGTGTCCAAAAGGAGGAGAGGACCCATCTTCCTAATTCTCCAAGGAGATTCTTTTGGTGCAGATATTTCCTCCATATGAGAATGGCCGTTTGGATGTTTTCAACCTTTGAAAGATTGTGCCACTTTTAGGATGTAGCAATATTCAAGTACCAGTCGCCTAGCAAGCATTCAAATACTTGATGATGCCTCTCTAAAAAAGGAAAAAAAAATGAAGTATAGGTAGTGTTTGACATACAACAATTCCTCTTAGTGGCTGTTTGAAGTTACTACAGCAGTGAAAAAAAGATACTTATGACCATTGTTTGCACTGACGGCCATTGCAGCATCCCCCAGGATCACGTGATTTCCATTTGGATGCTCTGCATCCTAGTTATGACGGTCATGGTGTTTCAGGGTCACTTGATTCCCCTTTTGTGAGCTAATGACAAGCAAAGCCAATGGGGATGCCAGATTCGCATGAGCAACCATGTGGCTAATTATAACAACAGCAGTGATTCAATGAACGAACGTGGCATGAAGAGTTGTAAAATGGGACAAAACACACTTAACAAATTTTCTCACTGACCAAAAATGTCTTTTCTGAAGATTGTTCGCCTTGCAAACAGGGAAGATGAACATGGATATTTCAAGCCATTTTCATCATCTTACATTTTCTCATAGCAAACTCTCTGATACCTAGAACAAAACATCCTGAGATTCTCACCAGACAGTGATCAATCCTCGTTGAGTAATCCAGGATCTGTGGTGCAGTCAAGTTGAAGAGCTGCTCTGAAGAAAGGAAGGTTTTTGCTTGGCCTCAGATTCCCTTCCTCTCACTGTGTCTCTCTCACACAGTAATAGACAGCCGTGTCTTCTGCCTTGAGGCTGTTCATTTGCAGATACAGCTGGCTTTTGGCATTGTCCCTGGAGGTGGTGAAGTGGCCCTTGACTTTGTCCAAGTAGTAAATAGCAGCAGAATTGTAGCTTATCACAGTCACCCATTCGAGCCCTTTCCCTGGAGCCTGTCTCACCCAGTGCATGGCATAGCCGCTGAAGGTGAATCCAGAGGCTTGGCAGGTGAGACGGAGGGACTCCCCAGGTCTTCTCACATCCCCTCCAGACTCCACCAACTGGACTTGAGATTGGACTCCTAAAAAGAAAATGATTGGTTTTTTTAATGTGATCTCCTACATACAGGAGCAAAACCTGGAAACAAACTTTACCTAGGGGAATAATTATACACTTACCTTTCAGAAATACTAGTAATGACAAAAGGTTTAACCACATTTTTCCTCACTCTAATCAATGGAGGGAAAAGTGACAGGAGAGGATGCAGGAAATAGCCGAAGGTTTATGTTCCAGGGTATTGTCTGAAGAGGGAAACCAACCAGACTCCTTTAAAGGGGAACTTGTGCCACGGTTTACATATCTGTTGGGATAAAAGACATTTCGGTGAACATAACTGACATGTACATTTTGTCATTAACATTCTAGTCCTAAGAAAAGTTTTGGACACATATTTTTTTTTTCCTTGAGTAAATAGGAGAAACGGCATGTTTATTGTACATTAACTACAAGAAGGCTTCAAATTTTCACTATATTTACAAATGATTTTATGTGCAATAGTGGATAAAATAAAATGGTGTCAGCAAATAAATGGACATAATTTTGTCCACTACTGTAATAGCGAATAAATGAACACTTAAGGAAGTTTATTAGAGAGGATTAAAAAAAAATAGTGCATTTGAATTAGAACATTTGCTATGAGATTGCTCCTTTAACCATTGTTTATCTTACAGAAAAATCCCACTTGACTTCAAGAAACACTTTTTGAGGTAGGCAAGTTGGGTCTACTCAACTAACAAAGTAAAACGTAAGTCATATTGTGACCAAATGCAGTCTATCAGTTCAAACGGAATGGTAAATAATTCCTTTGTATTAAACAAAATATTCTGTTTGCTCTAGGTTTCTAGGTTCTGTTTTAAACCCAGACATGGTTTCCTGGTAAGGATTCTACTATCTCAAGAAGTGAAGTTCTTTTCAGTTCCATTGAGAGAAACCTTAATAACTTCCGTATGCCCCGCAGTGTCCAAAATGAGGAGAGGACCCATCTTCCTAATTCTCAAAGGAGATTCTTTAAGCGCAGATGTTTCTTCAATATGAATATAGCCCTTTGGATGTTGAAACCAGTTCTTTTCAACCTTTGAAAGATTGTGCCACTTTTGGGATGTAGCAATATTCGAGTACCACCAGTCGCCTAGCAAGGTGTCAAATACTTGATGACGCCTCTCCAAAAAAGGAAAATAATGATGAAGTACAGGTAGTGCTTGACTTACAACAATTCCTCTTAGTGGCTGTTTGAAGTTACAACAGCAGTTAAAAAAAAGTGACTTATGACCATTGTTCGCATTGACAGCCATTGCAGCATCCCCTACGGTCAAGTGATTTCCATTTGGATGCTCGGCATCATAGTTATGACGGTCACGGTGTTTAAGGGTCACTTGATTCCCCTTTTGTGAGCTCCCCTTTGTAAGAAAAGCCAGTGGGGAGGTCAGATTTGCATGAGGAACAGTGTGGCTAATTATAACAACAGCAGTGATTCAATGAACGAACGTGGCAAGAAGAGTCGTAAAATGGGACAAAACTCACTTAACAAATTTCCTCACTGACCAAAAATGTATTTTCTGAAGATTGTTCGCCTTGCAAAAAGGGAAGATGAACCTGGATATTTCAAGCCATTTTCATCGTCTTACATTTTCTGATACCTAGAACAAAATTCTCTGATACCTAGAACAAAACGTCCTGAAATTCTCACTAGACAGAGATCGATCCTCATTGAGTAATCCAGGATCTGTGGTGCAGTCAAGTTGAAGAGCTGCTCTGAAGAAAGGAAGGTTTTTGCTTGGCCTCAGATTCACTTCCTCTCACTGTGTGTCTCACACAGTAATAGACGGCTGTGTCTTCAGTTTTGAGGCTGTTCATTTGCAGATACAGCTGGCTTTTGGCATTGTCCCTGGAGATGGTGAAGCGGCCCTTGACTTTGTCTGAGTAGTAAGTAGTACCAGCATTGTAGCTTATGTACGACACCCATTCCAGTGCTTTCCCTGGAGCCTGTCTCACCCAGTTCATGTTAAAGTTACTAAAGGTGAATCCAGAGGCTTGGCAGGAGAGACGGAGGGACTCCCCAGGTCTTCTCACACCTCCTCCAGACTCCACCAACTGGACTTGAGATTGGACTCCTAAAAAGAAAAGGGTTCCATTTTTTTTTAATAATGTCTCCTGCATATAGGAGCAGAAGGTGGAAATACACTTCACATAGGGATAATAATTACCTTTCAGGAGTACTAGCAAGGACACAAGGTTCAGCCACATTTTTTGCCTGGTTTAATGAAAGGAAGGAAAAGTGACAGGAGAGGATGGAGGAAATAGCACAAGCTTTATGTTCCAGGGTGTTGTCTGAAGATGGAAACCAACCAGGTGCCTTTAAAGGGGAACTTGTGCCTCGATTTACATATCTGTTGGCATAAAAGACATTTCAGTGGACATAATTGACATGTACATTTTGTAATTAACATTCTAGTCGTAAGAAAAATTTTGGACACATATTTTTTTTCCCTTGAGTAAATAGGAGACTGTGCCCATTTAGAGTGTACTAACTACAAAAAGTGCTTCACATTTTCATCACATTTCCAAATGATTTTATCTAATAGTGAACAAATGGACACTTAGCCTCATTTAAGGAAACTTGTTAAGAGTGGATAATTAATAGGAGAGGAAAGGGACAGTTTTCTATACATGAGGTAAAATAAACGCCTGAAGAATTCAGCCCCTTTCAAAGTCATTCCAGGTATTAGAGAATAAACTTTCCTATTAGAGATGATATAAAAAGGCATGAACATCAGGGTTAGAAGGTTTTCCCAAAAATTGCTTCTTTAACCTTCCTTAATTTTATGGTACACGAAGCTCCAAGGTTCACTCTGAATAGCAATGGCTCTTAGGTTTATATACCGCTTCATAGTGTTTTATAGCCCCTCTAAGTGGTTTACAGAGTCAGCATATTTTCCCCCAAATAATCT
>JAEANM010021218.1:0-11914 GCA_017656035.1 Myanophis thanlyinensis
TGAGAGAGAGAGAGAGAGGGAAGAGAAAGTGAATGAGATATGGATGGATGGATAAGATACATGGAGGAAGGGAAAGAGAGAAAAAAGGAGAGGGAGGAAGGACCACAAACCCTGGTTTCAGAAGATTCTTTGAAACAGCACAGCAATCTAGGAACTCTAGATCTAAATCTAAGATTTACTTTTAAAAGAATGGATCAGCAAAGTCCAGAAAACATTCTAGAATATTCCATCATGGGGTGTTCTTTGCATACTACTGATGATTAAGTCAGGTCTTCCCTTTATCAATGTTTAATGAATGGAACTGTATCTACGTGGAGGGTAACACACAGTGGCGTATCTCAAGTATTCTTCAACATTTTCATAGATGACTGGGGGGAGGGAATGGGGGAATCAAATAAGTGTTCATCAGATTTGTAGATGACACCAACTGGATGGGGATGAAGAGGGGGAGAGACTTGTAATACACTTGTAATACTGCATTCAGCTCTGGTGAATACAAAGAACACAAAGAATTTCTGGTAAACAAAAAATACCAGAATACAAAGATGCTGAGACCCTAGAAAGAGTGCAAGAAGAACAACCAAGACAATAAGGGACTGGGACATTATGATGAACAGCTGAAGGAACTATGTATGTTTAGCCTAATGAAGTTAAGGCTGAGGGAAGACCTGAGGACTGTCACAGGGAAGAAGAAGGCCGAGAGGGGAGCAACCTGAGCAGGAGAAGAAGGAAAGGATGGAAGCTCATCAGAAAGATATTCAACCTACAAATAAGGAGCAATTCCCTGACAATGAGAAAAATTACCATATTTTTCAGCATATAATATGCACCTGAGTATAAGACGCCCCTAGATTTAGAAGAGGAAAACAACGAAAGCATTATTTGGCCCGTTTTCGGGGGGGTTTCCAGCCTATTTTTCCCTCAAAAAAAGTCCCCCCCAAAAGCCTAAAAAATGGGCTGGGGAAAAAAAACCCAAAAAGGGCCGAAAATGGTCTGAAAAAGGCCCAAAAACTGGGCACATGGAGGCAAAAAAAATGGCCGATGGGTGGGCGGGGCTTCAGCAACATTCGCTGTATAAGACGCACAGACATTTTCACCCATTTTCTTTTTTTGGGGGGGGGGAAGGGCGTCTTATACACTGAAAAATATGGTAATCAATGGAATGGCTTGCCTCCTGGAGTTGTGGTGCTGAATTGAAAACAATGGAAAATCAGGCAAGAGTGGCTGCTGAAAGCCAAGACAGAATTACGTAATGACAAAACGGGAAAGCCTTCCTTACATCTCTCTCACCCATGAGAATCTCATCAAACTTTTATTTTCTTTTGGGAAAAATAATCGGAAGCCGTTTTTGTTTCCAGCACCCTTAATGATTATGAATGATAAAAATGCAAGGAATTTTTCAGCACAGCACCAGTTCAAAAGATCAGCAGTAAATACTAAAGGGTTTACATAATATTTTACAAGATCACAGACTATAATAAGATCCTGCTTAACCGGCAAGTAACAAGTTTGGGAAGACTGGCTTGTAAAACTTACACAAGAGCCCCCCCTAAAAAAAAAACCCATGCACATTTCATATTGAAAAACATAAAAACCAATGGATGGGGAAATTTCTCCTTGCTATTCATAGTAAGTATTGCTCCCTTTCATGCAAGTTTCATTAGCCTCTGGGTTTTATTTCTGTTTTCAACATCGGAAACCATATCCAGATTGCAAAACTGCCAATGCGCAGGAATTCTGGGCTTGTGATTACATACTTCACTTAGTTCATACAAAAGGTCTAAAGGCCACACCGCCGATTTATAAACACATTTCAGTAGGAGCGGTAAGGAAAACACTGCGACTAACAAGGAACAGAACAGCTCCAGTTGGCACTACTAAACAAGGAGAGAGTTGAAAGGGTGGGGGGACTTGTTACAAGCAATAGGCCTGTCTATTCAGCTGGCTCAGTCGGAAGCACTCACATAATTTCCAGATAGCTCGGTCAATATTGCGGGAAATATCAATGGTCTCAATTAGGAAAAAGTGTGGGAGGCACCAGTTGCTTCAATTGCTTATAGGCTATCTTCAGTTTTTGGAACAAATGAGGTTTGTAAAACTATTGTACAAATAAAACTAAAAAAACTAAAACTATTTTTTAAAATAGTTTTAAATAATAAATAATAAATTAAAAATAGTTTTTTTAAAATAGTTTTTTAAAACTAAAACTATTTTTTTCTGTGCCTGTTTATTTTTTACAGCTTGGAATGTTTTTCTCCCAGCTAAGGGTTAACGGTGGGCAAACGTTTATCTTACTTATAATGCCCATCATGCCATCATCCATTTCAGCCAAAAAACAGGAATGAGGAACCTTTTAATAGCTCTGGACTACACTTAATTGTTTAATATAGTGATTTTATTAAAAATTACAATTGCTACACATAAAAACTAATACAAGTAATCCTTGAGTTACGAATGTAATAGAGCCTGCTAATTATACTCATAACTCGAGGATTCGTTGGAGTGAATCAGAGGTGAAATTCAGCAGGTTCTAGCAGGTTCACTAGAACCGGTAGTAAGTTTTCTAAGACGTTTGGAGAACCGGTTGTTAGAAGAAATCTCCTTTTGTTTTTTTCCACTTTACAGGGTTAATCCTGTAAGGAAGACAGGAAAAAAAACATCCTGGTGTTGTTTCTAGCCTAATCTTTATTGCCCTGCTTACAGAAACGGCCCACCCAGTCACATGACACTCCCCCAGCCATGCCTACTAAGCCACGCCCACAAAACCGGTAGTAAAAAAAATTGAATTCCACCACTGGAGTGAACCACATAAAATGAACGTGAAAAATCCCTGCTTTTAACCACACAGGGTGGGGAAGATCGGGGGGGGGCAGGGGGGGCTAGTGATGGAACAGGCCACTTAAGGACTTCTCCAACCCACTCAGGTACCTCATGCTCCTCACAATTGCTTCTCCCACTCTCCCAATCCTGCCGCGCTGGATAGTGAGGCCTTATAAACTATTTTCAGGTTTGAAGTAAAGAGTTAATGCATGGATGTCAAACTCGCGGCATCACATTGCCGTCACGTGAGGTATCATGACATTTTCCCCCTTTGCGGAGCTGAGGTGGGTGTGGCCTCCATGTGACACATCTGGCCTGCGGGCCTCCAATTTGGCACCTCTGTGTTAATGTCAGCTCCCGCTTAAAATGGCAGAAAAGCCATTTCAGAAATCATACCACCAAATTCAGTGGTACCATCAGAACGGGTTTAGAGATGCCACTAAAAATGGAAACTGGGGGAAGCTCAAATACTCCTTCTGCTTTAAAAGGGCAGCTCTGAAAGTAAAAACAGGCCAGCCACCATTTTCCATATTTTAAACTGCAGGAGATTCCCATGACTTGACAGCCAAGATGACAGGCGTTATAAATAAATCACTTTCCGTCTCACACCCCCTCAAGCTACGTTTTTCATACGCACAAAGAAGCTAAGTGATAAAAGGGACAGCAAAAAAAATCATTTCTGAGCAAACAGAAGGCGGCACACTCTACCCTTTTTAAAAGACTTTTCTTATGATATTAACATACAGTTGATGAAATAAATTAGTAAAATAAATACAGGTCTTGGCATGCCTTTGTCCTTCAACACAAGACACATTGATTAACCAGTGATTTAATTCTCAATCAATATTAATATACTCAAGACTCTCTAAAAGTTGGGTTATTAAAAAAAGAAATCTGTTAATGCTTCTTTTGCTTCCAATGAGCTTGCTATGAATTTTAAAATGTGTATTTGCTGCAATAATAAAGGCCCAATTTCTTTAATTATAACACTGATTTTCATTCGTATTTATATTTCAATCCTGCTTTGAGCTAAAAGAAGTGTAAAAGTGGCAGTGGATCTTTGGAAAAGCAAGCAGGGTGTTAACCCTTTGTAAAATCGTTTGATTATCATATATTGTACTGCTTCTTTCTGGGTATGAATGATCTTTGCTTTTATTTTATTGTTTAATTTTATTTATCTTGTGTTTTTAAAAGTTTCAAAGTCTTAAGGCCCAGTATCATGTGGAGACAAATAGTCCTTAATTGTAATTAACTCAAACTAAGTCATTAAGCAATGAGTGAATGAGTGAGGAATGAGGAGAACAATGAGTGACAAGAATATCCAAGGTGCCAATCCGAATTAAGGGTCAAATATGTTGAAAGTGAAGAGTTGGTTTAGAAAGATAAGATTGTGGAAAGGCTTAACAAAAAAAAGCTGTTCCACCAAGAGAAGATATAGGAGATGTTAATTTTATGGAATTAACGGAAAGTTTCTTAAAAATGAATGGATTCCTGATATGACATGACCAGCTCATAGACCAGAGAATCTACCAATCCAAAGGACTGGAACTGCTTACATTTCCTAAGCATCACATGTGAAAAGTCCCTAAGAAAAATGATTACAGAAGCCAAAAAGCTTCTACTGGATAAGAAGCTACCGTCATTTGTCATCTCATCACTCCTCTACACAGTTGGACATCCTATACAGGTAGTCCTCGAATTACGACCACAACTGAGCCAGAAATTTCTGCGTTAAATGAGACATATGTTAAGTGACCTTTGCCCCATTTTATAAACTTTCTTGACTCAGTTCTTAAAAGTGAATCACTGCAGCTGGTAAGTTAGTAACCCGGGCTGTAAAGTGAATCTGGCTTCCCTGTTAACTTTGCTGGTCAGAAGGTCGCAAAAAGTGATCACATGACCTCAGGAGTTTTGATCACATGATCATGGGGATGACCCAAAGGTCGTGAACAATAGTCAAAAGTTGCCTTTTTCAGTACCACTGTAACTTTGAACGGTCACCAAATTAGCTGTTGTAAGTCAAGGACCAGGCAATAGTTTCAAATCTGATTAGCTAAACTGTATGAGACTGAGCTGCACTGAGTAAAAACATAACCAAAAATGGGGAAGAGCAGCTACTCTGCGAAAGGGCAGCGTAAGTTGCACTGGAGGATAAGAAAACTATGTAAGAAACACAACACTTCTCTTCTATCCCATGGGCACCCCAAAAAAAGGCATGAGATTTTTGGCACTCACACATATGGTGACACTAACACCACCCCTTATAATAACACAAAGCTCTAGGAGAAGATTAGGAAAGAAAAAAGCAAGAAAATCCAACCTAAATAACTAAGCAGTCTGACGTGCACATAATACCTTACCTAAAACCTACTAGTAGAATGAAAACCTATGCAAGTAGTTGACTTACAACCACAATTTTGACCAAATTTCTGTTGCTTTGCGAGACAGTTATGAAGTTAAATTCTGCCATATTTTACAGCCTGTCTTGCCACAGTTTTGTTTTATTTTATTTATTTATTATTTGAATTTCTAAACCGCCACTCTCCTGAGGGACTCAGGGCGGTGTACGACCATCTAAAAAGGTAGTGACGAACAACAGTTAGAAACAAATTTAAAATATAAAATTAAATGGTTAGCAATTATAAAATTATAAAATTTAAAATTTAAAAAAAAATTTAAAACCCAATCAACCCCAAAATTAACGTTCGGCCAGACCGGCCTGTTGAAACAAATCGGTCTTAATGCGCGCCAGAAGGTCCGCAGGTCTGTAATGGTCCGGATCTCTGGGGGCAATTTGTTCCAAAGGGAGGGTGCCCCCACAGAGAAGGCTCGAACCCTCGGGGCTGCCAGACGACAACGTCCAGGCAATGGAATCCCAAGGAGGCCTGCCCTGTGGGAACGCACTGGCCGGCAGGAGGCTGATGGTGGTAACAGGCGGTCCCGTAAGTACCCGGGTCCCAAGCCATGGAGTGCTTTAAAGATAAGAACCAACACCTTATATGTATATGGGTTTGCTCAGAAATCTGGGCTAAAAACATCAAAGAATCCTAGATGACAGTAAAGAGATTCAATAAGCTTTCTTCCCTTTTCTGCCACCTCATGGTCATCAGTATTTTTGCATTTTCAAACAATCTCATGCTTACAATATATATAAAATATAAATATATAAATATTCTGAGAATTGATGAGTTTTGACACAATAAGGTGAATTTGACTGTAACAGTTCCATATCCACATCTTCCCTCCTCAATTTCTCAAAAACAGGCTAAAGAGAACTGTGATGGTGGTTCTTTTCACCAACCTGATGACACAGCAAACAAGGAGTGAAGTTGGCCCTAGTTGCTGAGTAATGTGTTACTCATACTAGAAGTTAAGAAGCTGACTTGACTCAGACTGAAGGAATATAGATGTGTAAGCATTTAAAAAAAATTTTAGAAGAAACACAACCCAAAAATTTATAGAAGATGAATAAATTGAATTATCTGTTCAGATAATTTAATGACTGTAGTATAAAAACAAATTAAACCAGAGAGGCAGGGATTTGTTGATTTCACTGTACACATACTGTAATCAGCAACATGTGTGTACGTATTGTTGCTCTTTGAAGAAACTGCAAATTATGTCATATAGAGGATAGTTTTCCAGTATTTGGACTTTTATCCAGTACTTACGTTAAAGGAAAATCTGGAGCTGCTTACCAAATAACAAAATAGGTGTTATTCTCAAAGTCCATTCCCTCTTTTTAATGTTCATGTCTTTATTGAATGAATCCAGAAACTTGGCAAATCTGAATAGGAAGAACAAATCTAGTAGGACAACAGGTTTCTGTAATATCTTTCATAAGTGCTTGGAAATTATGCATTTCTAGATTGCTGAAGACCAGATGAAGAAGGTGTACTTTATTTCCTTGATCACATGTTCTTGGTGTACACAAATCCCAGATGAGTATTAATGATCACTGGCTCTTCAGTGTTTTCCTTCTATTAGTTCCACAATCATTTATTCCTTTTATTCTTTAGGGAAGCATAACCACATCCAAATGTTGAGACTGGAACCATAATATCTACCCAGTGGGTACAGTGGCTTGCTGAGATTTTCTCATTTCTTTTTCCCATGAATATATTCTGGAACTTAACACACAAGGAAGAAAGACACTAAATCTAATCAGTGGTAGATAAACTGTATATGACTAGACATCCCATCTACTTTATCCTCAATTCAATTCATCTGAATGTGCTGCAAAGATTATGTATTCCTGATCAACCACATAGTTTGTAATCTAAAAGCGAAGCAACATCACACCCCAGAGAGAGTAATAAGGTATACTTGTATGTGTGAACTTTATCTGAATAAGATGGAGCAACCAATGATCTTTGCAAAGCCTTTTTCACTTTTTCAGTCAAATTTTCACTTACTTACCATTTTGCTTAACAATCTGGTTGTTTGTGTAATGTGAGCATGAACAGAGATGCACAGACCTGATTTGAAGTCTTCTTTATTCAGCTCCTGCTCGCTACAGACCGAGGGGCTGCCAGCGAGTCTCCCTTTTAAAGAGAGGGCAGGCACCCAGCAGCCCAAAGAGGAACAGTGTCCAGCGCAACAGGCGCGGACCAGGTAGAAAACCCTGTCCATGCATGTGTAGACACAACACCCCTTCCCACCTGGTTGGTGTCCATCTTCATCCTGTTGTACCCGGCACGCTTATTCATCTAAATACACCAGGCGGTGCCGCATCCTCTCTGACCTGCACATGCCTGTCCTTATTTCTCCTGTGCCATCGCCAGAGGCAGTTGAGGTAGATTTGAGTCTCTGCTGTTTGTCTTCTCTGCAGTTGCTGGGCCTCTGCAGCTGGTTCCTCTGGTTGTTTTGGTCTTCCAGCCCCAGCTAGGGAGAAGGTTATTCTGCTTGCCAGTCATTCTGCTGCCGTTTGTTCCTCTTCTTGGTCTTTGCCAATGTCTTCAGGCTCTCCCTGGTCTGGTTTATCCTCTGGTTCTCTGCTCCTTAACTGATCTATTTGTCTCTTCCACTCCCCGATGTCTTGCAGGAGAACGGAGTAGGATCTGGGTCCGGTGACTTTAATAATTGTTCCTGGGACCCACTTTGGCTGTCCCGTATAATTTTTTGCATAGACTGCCCCCCCCCCCACTTGAAATGTCCTTATCACCGGGGTTGTTCTTTCTAGTGTTGCTCTGTATAGTCTGGGTGTATGCAGTCTAGTGTTATTCTAAGTTTTCAGCCCATTAGTGCTTCGGCTGGGCTTTGTTTGATCATTGCATTTGGTGTGACATGTTGGACCATCAGGTATTTATTTATGTTTTGCTGTAAATTGCTGTACACCATTTGTTCTAGCATCTCCTTGGTTAACCTGATGGTCCGTTCAGCCATCCCATTCCCTGCTGGATGGAAGGGAGCCGAAGTGGCATGCCTGATGCCCTGGCTGGCTAGATAGACCCCAAATTTCTTTGCCATGAATTGTGGCCCATTGTCTGATACCACAACATCCGGTAGGCCATGTGTGATGAATAGTTTTTGTAAAACCTTGAGGACACTGTCCATCATTGTGGAGTACATTGGGATTACTTCAGTCCATCTGGAGCTTTGAGAATATTTTCCCTTGCCCTAAGGAATGTAGGAGGTGTTGGACTACTGGGACAGGATAGATGTGCAGTTGTAATGCTTTATTAATAGTACATTTGTAATCTACACAAATTCTAACTGACCCGTCCGGTTTTATTGGCATTACGATGGTTGACTGGTTCTAAAATTCCCTGCTTGACTAGTTTGTTGATCTGTTCATTGACTTTGTGTTTTAAGTTGAAGGGGCCTCATCATGGCTTCAGCCTGATGGACACCACCCTGGGGTCTAAACTGAAAGAGATAGGGGTCCCCTGGTATTTCCCCAGCTCACCGTTAAAGACATCCTTGAACACTTTAGTGATGTTCTCGCTGGGTTGGTCTTCGATGCTGAAGACTCCTGAAATATTCATTCCTAGGGCATCAAATCAATCCAGTCCTAGGAGGGTTGGCAGGTCCCTTTTTACTACAATGAGTGGCAGGTCACCCGAGAAGCTGTGGTAGCTGACAGGGACTGTCCCAGTGCCTAGGACAGTGATGTGATTCCCTTGATAGTCTTGTAGGTCCGTCTCACTTTTTTGTAGGTCAGCTTGTTTAATTTCAGGGTGTATTCTTTTGAGGTTTTTCCACGCCATTATGCTGACTCCGGAGCCTGTGTCTACTTCCATGGCACATGTCTTGCTGTGGATGCTGACCAGGGTCCTGATCTTGGGCCGTCTATTTTTCTTTTTCAGTTTGCCTGATTCATCTGTCCAGTGTGCGTCTATGGTGATTGTGTAACAGTCATCGCTGTACCTTCTTGGCCTGGATTGCCCCCATCTTGCCTGCCATGTCCTTTGGTTTGTGTTAACTGGGGCTGGTCCAGCCGATCCCGCTGGTAGGGGGGCTCTGCACACCCGAGAGAGATGCCCTTTCTTCTGGCATCTCCTGCATATGGCATTCTGATAGCAGCAGGTATCTCAAGTGTGATTCCTGCCACAGCCCCCGTATGTGGGTGGGCAGACTTTGGTGATCATCTTGGACACCTAGGTTAGCTTGATCTTGTATAAGTTGTCTTCAGCTGAGTCAGTGTTGCCACCATCTTCGATGTCGATATCCTCATGGTGGACTGACTGGGCTCTGTAGCTGTTCAGAGGGGTGAACTTGCTGGTGGCTTCTGTGGCAGTGGCTTCCTCAACTGCTGTTTGGAGGGTTAGGGTGCTCCTGGCAAGCAGTCTTCTCCTCAGTTTTTTGTCCCCCAAAGCACAGACAAAACGATCCAGTAATGTCTTGTCGAGTTCTGGAAATTTGCAGTCCATGGCCACTTCTCAGATTGCTGCTAGGAAGTCTGAGATCCCTTCGCCCTCTTTCTGGTTCTGGCTGCAGAATGTGTACTTCTGGGCCATTTTGGATGGCTGCGGGTCATAGTGACTCTTCAACTTTTCTATTCAAATTCAAATTTATTGGTCACAATCATACATGGTACGATATGCAGTGAAATGCTTATGCAACCGCCTGCAACCGTGAGTAAGTTAAGGCAAAATGGGAGGCTAGGATAGGAAATAATCTAGGGATAGTTGGGAAGGTAGGAATGAGATACTGTACAATCATGGTTCCTGTTATAGTCCTGAGTGTTCTTGTGGTTCCTGGTTTAGTGTTCGTATTGCCTGTGGAAAGAAGCTTTTCCTCAGTCTCTCTATGTTGGCCTTCAGAGAGCGAAAACGCTTTCCTGATCGCATCATGGTAAACAGTCTATTGTTGGGGTGGCTGGGCTTCTTCATTATCTTCTTAACTTTAGTCCAGAAACATTTGTTGTAGATGGAGTGCAGCTCAAGGAGTTTGGTGCGGATGATGCGCTCAGCTAAGCATACTACCCTCTGTAGTGCTCGTCTGTTCTGCATGGTGCTATTCCCATACCAGGTTGTGATGTTGCCCATCAGGATGCTCTCTACAGTGTAGGAATAGAAGTTCCTAAGCACCTTCAGTGGAAGTCTAAAGTCTCTCAGGTGTCTGAGATGATAGAGAAGTTGTTGGGCCTTTTTTACCATGGTGTTGATGTGGAAGGTCCATGACAGGTTCTTCAAGATGTGCACACCAAGTATTTGAAGCATCCACTCTCTCTACTGGGCTTCCGTTGATGACCAGGATCTGGTATTTCCTTTCCATGCTTCGGTCTTTGCATCGAAGTGGGCAAACGATGCGGGGGTGGTCATTTCAGTGGACATGGTGCTTGCTTCTGTGCTTCCTTGATTATCCAGGTCTGGCCTTATTCTCCTATCCCACCTTCATGTAATGTGGGCGCAAAAGGAGACGCATGTGCAGACACAACAGTTTGAATGGAATTTTGTTGCTAAATGAAGAGTTAGAATTAGATCCTTAGTTATGCTAAATCCTAATGTGATTTGTCTTTGTTATATAAACCCAGCTAGTAGAGTTTGTAAATCAAAATTGAGTGTGTTTTATAAATACAACCAATAATAGCTTATTCAATAAATTTTGATTCAAGTCAAATATAGTTAGGCTACAGATGTTCTTCATTCTTTCATTCATTCACTAGGTATCCAGGAAGGAGGCCCAGGTATACTGATAGGTGACTTATATTGACCTATAGATTGATGGCCTACTATCAATTTTCTTGCCTTTGAACAAAGACTTGCTTTCCTTCAACTACACATTTATATATTAGGTTTATTAAAGTGCTTTGTACTCATTTCCTGTTTCTACACATGGATGGAGGCAGACAAAGAAGCAGAAAAGTTATAATGTGGAGTTTTAATTTCGGGTGGTCATAGTTTCCAGTGGGAATCATAAGTGATTTTCCTCCCTCTTCTTCTTACCCATAGCTTTTTAATTAAAACAGATTGCTATTGCTATGTTAACAGTACTGTATGTATTTTTATATATCTTCAGAAGCTGTGCTAGCTATCATTACACCTTAACTGTCATATAAGATCATATCATGAGAATCTGTTAAAGATTTACTAATATTTGGCATTCGAAAATAGAACAGTCATCAGTTTTATTGGTAAAATAATTAACAGCTACAGATTTTCAGCTAAGAATCTGTATATTGATATGAATAAAATTTAAAAACAATAACTGAAATTTTTAAAAAATGTTCCCCAGAATAAGGGAAATATAGACATAATTTTCCATGGTTTGGTTATCCACAGTCCAATTTCTGGAAACGTTTTGCAAGTTCTGTTTTAATAAGGGATAAGTTCTGAAAAATGAAGGCTGAATTCTCCTGGTTTACTTTGTCTTCTATGAAGTGTCATCTACTGCCAGGAGAAATAGCCAATCAATCTCCTGGGGTGAGAACAAGCTAACATAGCATATGCCACCTACCAGGCATTGCAAGCATGGCTTCTGTGCCGTGTTTGTGTCAATAGGTGGCACAGAGAAGCAGGCTAGGTCTACGCTCAGTGCTGTGATGGGTGGGCACTCAGAATGATTACTAGCTGGACAAAATTGCAAATTTGCCAAGGATGCCAAGTTTGCCAAGGATGCCAAGATGGCGCCGCTGAGACAGGCAGCCATC
>JAEANM010021219.1:0-11914 GCA_017656035.1 Myanophis thanlyinensis
CGTGGACTTCAACTCCCAGAATTCCTGAGCCATGGCTGGTTCAGGAATTCTGGGAGTTGAAGTCCACGAGTCATGAAGGAGCCATAATTGCCCACCCCTGCCCCAGCCGATTTGGACTGTAGCCATTAAAAGTCTTTTAAGATCTGGTTTTTGCTATCAATTCCCCAGCCTTCCTCAATAGCAATATTCAGCAGTTTCTTTTACACAATGAGAGATTGCAAATAATTAAAAAAAAATATAGGAGCATCCACAAGCAATAGGCTTGGGCTTTCATGGAGTCATCTTAATTCTCCATAGTCCAGGGGCCTCCAATCTTGGCAACTTTATGACTTGTGGACTTTCAGCTCCCAGAATTCCCCAGCTAGCATGGCTGGCTGAGGAATTCTGGAGTTGGAGTCCACAAGTCATAAAGTTGCCAAGGTTGGAGATCCCTACTATAGTCCTTGCCCAGAATTTTGCTTTATAGAGCAACAACTCTGTGTAATGGAGAGCTGTTACTTTATGACTGCCATGCCACCTTCAACCCTTGTAAGCAGGAAAAACATCTTGCAACCTTCAGAAGCATAAAAGACTCAGAAAATGTATTTTAAAACATTTGCCTGGTGCAACAGGCACATCAGAGTGCGGACTTCCTTTGGTGAGGCATGCCCCAGACAAAAAAACCCCTTACTTTAAAAAAGTTGGAAGACAGCTGCAACACACAGGATGGGGTACAAGCAAACACACATCTTTGTATACTCTGGTCCCAACCACAAAGATCCCTCACTTTTTGAATTTTTATTAAAAATGCACTAGAAGGCAGTGCATCTTCTAAAGTACCAATAAAATATATTCTGCCAAGCGAATCCCAGTTACCAAGCTAGCAGGTATTTTGTTCACTTTGTTCACATATCTCTTAGGAGATATTTTGTTTTCTACCTGCTGTTTCCAAATAGAATACAAGAGGCCAAGGAAGGACAATGTGTGACTTGCGCTGTTTGTGAGATTACAAATCTGAAGTGTCCAACTATTAACAGAAACCAAACAGTGGTGTTGACTTATGTATCAACAGATACCAATCAATTCTGAATTCTGCCAATTGCTTTTTAAAATCAAGCATTAATCTTTTTTTTAGACCTTTTCATTCAAAAATTAAACAATAACAATCTAGGATGGCTCTATATTTTCAAGTAAATTGCTTGAAAATGTTTTTCTTAAATTATACACCACCCACCCACCTGAGACCATGCTGCTAGCCTGGATGCCTTCATTCCCATGAGTGCCACATTACCTAAGAGAAAATGAACTGTGATCTGATCCAGCAAGGTAAAAACTGGTTATTTACCTGTACCTTCATTCTCTGAATGGCCCTCTGTGAATTCAGAAATATAATTATAGCAGCCATGCAGGCATTATGTTTGGACTATTGCATACCTAGGATTTTAGGCAAAAACATATCCTTCTACCAATAGGCATCTTTATTTACAAATGTCCCGTCTCATCAATATAACCTAATGATACCAACTAATAGAACTGGCACCAGAATAGAATGCACTGTAGCACTAACAGATAAACTACTCCAATAAATAATTATGGGTAAGAAACCAGCTCTTCATCTGTGTTCACAAACCAAGTGATTATAAACTTTATACTTGGTGTGGAAGTAAGAGCTCAGAAAGGTGACGAGAGGAAAAGTGTCTTTTCTGGAGCTAAATAAGAGAATCCATAGTGTCGCATAAACATTGAGAACTAAGATGAAAGCCACTTGGCATTAAGGTAGAAGAGGCATATTTGAGAAAAATAGCAGAACGTGACACTGTCTTGGTGAACTGACTTCACACTGCTTTCCTATATCAGAACAAAGCTTCAGAATTTCAAGAACGCATTTTCATAGCAGTAGGTCCTTCCTTCCTTCCCTATGTGATATAATGAAGATAAAATCATATCCAGATTTAGGGTGTAGAGTTAATGTTTTAAAATGTTGAATGTTTTAGTGAAATAGTCTGCAAAGGAAGGGGAAAAAATTAGGGAGGTAAGAAATATGTGGCTGAAGGATGGACCTTGGATGGAGGAACAATTCTGAGAGCCCATATCTCCCTCACCAAATTAAAGCAATTGCCATGAGGAAGGCAATTCTCCTCAAGGACTGATAAGAAACAAGTTTTCAGTTTAAATGTAAATATTGAAACTCCAGGCTGGAAGCCAAAAGAAAAAGAGAGAGAGAGACTCAACAATCTCTTCATGAACAGTATTATCCTAGAAAAAGGAAGCGCTGTCTACTTAAACATGGATGTTAAGGTGACATCAACTTTCAAGGAGGAAAAAGAGAGATTGAAATGCTGGAGATAACAAAAACGATGAAGTATAAAATGGTAACATAATGCAAGTTTTTTAAAAATATTTTTATTATATATTTTTCTTTATGGTACATCACATTTCCAGTTTTGCTACAGCAATGTACTGGCTATATTTAGTCCCTTTTTAAGTATACATAGTATTGTACATCCTGATTATAACCAGTATTCTCTAAATCATACATTTTAAGTCTCTTTTAAATGCATGTTGTCATAGTTACAACCATTATTTTCGTAATTGTACCATAACATTCTATATATTTATGACTCATTTTAATCTCCTCCTTCCTTCCCTCCCTTCCCTCTTTTCCTTCTCCTCCCCTCCCCTTCCCTCTTCCCTTCTCCCTTCCTCTCCACTTCCCTCTTTTTCCTTGCTTCTCTCCTTTACCTTTACTTCTTCCCTCTCCTCCCCTTCCTTCTCCTTCCCTCTCCTACTCCTCCCCTCCCCTCCATTTCCCTTTTCCCCATTTCTTCCATCTCCTTCCTTCTCCTCTTCCCTCCCCTCCCCTCTTCTCCCCCTCCCTTACCTCATTCCACTCCACTTCACTGCTCTCCTTTTTTTTTCTCCACTTTCCTCTCCTTCCATACCATGTATTTCCAGGTACAATCTCTTTCAAATATAACTATACATTTTCTTGAAGTTACATAAACAAAAAGACTTAATATCTACATGAACAGTGTGCTATTTGGATTCTTTTTTTAAAAAAAAATCTAGTAGTAATAACAGTAATAATCATAATTGTGGTAACAAATTGATAATATTTGTTCTTCACACAATGATTTTTATTATTTTTAATAATAAAAATATCTAATATATATTTTCACTATTTGATTAATCATTCTCTTTAGTTTCTAACTTTTGCTTCTATTATCTAACTATTAATAAAGACACATACGGTCATCTTTCAGTTTCTAATCTACTTAATACTTGTATGGTGTTATATAGAAATACTACTATTTTCCCCATTTCTCATTTCTATCTAGTTCTAACGCAAACAACTCCTGTCTTAAAAGGTATTCTGTATCTATTCCTCATCTCTTGCCCGTGTTTTTTTTTTTTATTCCAACTCTTACTGACTCCTTGGCACATCTCCATGCTCCTTCCCTGGGATTTTGTATCTTCTTACATCATTCGTATTTCATCTAACTATTTCATCTATCTCTGCTGCCTCTCCAAAATGCCCTTCAATGATTCTTTCCTCACTTCATAAGAATCTTTCTGTATATCCTTTTTATGTTTTGGTCCCTTAAGATATGAAAGATATCCAAAATATAATTTGCTTTTTCTGTTTCGTAAGTTTTCACTATCTCCTCTTTTTTATCTACAATTTTGTATCCTTTGTCATGTTGTTTCCTCTGTCTTTTTTCTTTCTTTCTATTTTCTCCTCTATTTCCTGGGTTTCCTGTTCTTTATTCCATGTCATTTTCTCATAGTTTTCTGGTTTGAGTTATATCTTGAATCAATTGCTTTATCTCCCTTGGTTCCTTGACATCTCTTCCTGCGTGTTTTGGAACATCAGTAATATTTCTTTCAGTAATAAATTTATTTCTCCTAGTTGTGACATTTTCCCTTATTTTAATAATTTAAAACTTTACTCAATAGTCTTTCAAAATCCCAATATCTTGATTATCTATTGTACCAAGAAAAAAGCCAATATTCAAGCAGTACATAAATCACTCTGTTGAATAATCCATTAGCAATCTCCTCAGTTTCAAAGCAAGTCCAAACTGTTTCACACTCACACTGTCCACCAGGTTTGTAAATTTTTAATCCTCAAGGTTTCTGGCAATTAAATGTTCTCACAGTCTGTCTCCAAACAGCAAGTATAATCAGTTGCAGATGTATTTCAGCTTCTCTTTTAGACATAACAAACTTTCACTTATCACTTTCCCATTTCTGTAATGTCTTCCCTGACGAGTAGGAGTCACTCGTCTTTTTTCTCTGCTTCAGCTGCAAATATGGCCTTGACGATATTTTCTTTTTACTCTTTATTTTAATACCGTAATTTTTCCAGAATCCCTCACATCAAGATGACAAGAGGTATAGAATATTTTAAAATGGTTTAATTTGCTGAAAAACTAGCCAATCCAGTCTATCTTTTATCTTTAAGGTTTTTAAAGTTTCTTTTCTTTCTTTTCTGGATCTGACATTCTCTCCCAATTTTTAGTCGCTGCTTTTCTTTGGGGTTCTGGAAAAGACCCTACCACCACTTCAGTTGAGTGCCACTTTCCTTAGGGAGTGCTTTAGGGAAAATTTCACAGCAAAAATTAAGAGATTTCTCACCACATCATACACAGTGTGGCAAGATCTTTCCCTTCTTCTCTTCCGTTTCAGCTGTCACAGCTTCAGTTCAGCCATAATGACCATCCTCTCTTCCACCAGATAAAGGAGTTTTCTTTGGGTCAGACAAGGAGATTGCACTCTCCTTGCAAATTTCAAAGCATCCCCTCTGTCTTTGTCACTCCTACAAGGTGACTTGGCCCCACAGGGCTTCTCCAGGCAGGAGAAATCAAAGGGACTTTGCAGAGCTCTGTTCATCCACGTCTTTTTGTCACGCTGCCCGCTCCAACATAGTGCAAGTTTCATGGATGTCTGCCATCCAAAGTATATCCTTTACAAGTAGAGTGTGTCTGTGTTGTATAAAAGACTTCCCAACTGAAATAAAGTAGAATTCAGTTCTCACTCTGCCGTGCCATGAATTTGAATGACAGCAGATCCAGGTATTTCATTCAGTCCTTACATAGTTCCAACAAGTTTTTGGTAGACAGATGTTATGTGCTGTTATAGTAAATGCAGAACCATGTAAACCGGGGCCAGTCAGGCTATGAGTTGGCAATTAAGATCCAAGCAGTTCTGTCTCTATGACTTGAAATATTGGAGGATTTTGGAGCCTCTTAATCAGCTGCAAAACTAATGCAGGCACTGAGTTTGGCTACAGTGGCAAATAGAACATCTGCTGGAGGAACAATGGCAGAGAAGTGTACCTACATCACATTGTCACTTTCCAGCCATATCTTGGAAGCAAGGAATTGCTTAGAACATCTGATGGGCATCCAGGAACTTTCATCACTTTTTTCATGCATTAGTTCCAAAGGTGTAGTGAGACTAACAGTTAAGGGGAGAACTTGGTACCTTCCTCCTTGTACAAGTTACAGACTGTAACTGTGTTGCCCAACATGGAATGTTCAGTAATACTTCCAAAAATAATTTGGTCTTAAGTAGTACTAGAGGTAACTGATTATAGTAGCTGCAATTCAGGGTGATCAGTCAATGGGCCAAAATCATCACACTCCTGTTGTCTACTGCAATTGCTGCTTATGAGACTGGAAAGATTTCCTCCAAGACTTAAGTTTTATCCTTGGGGCTGAGGTGCAGTTTTCCTTAATGCATTTAACTGTGATTAGAGAAAGTGATGTAGGCATCGTGCTTGAGAGAGTGTTTAGTTCCATTAGTACCAAGGACAAGAAATTTGATTTTGCTGAAGACCCATGAGGTTTCAAGCGTATACATCACATCCAATATGCCCTCTGGTTAGAAACTAAATAGTCCCTCTACTAAAGGAAACACAATGTTTTCTTCCTTTGATCTGTGAACCTAACTAGGGAAGATGGTGGAAGGCTAATAGGTTTACCTAAAAAGATAAACGCAGCAGATAGTACATCTGGCAATGTGATTTGTTGTTCTGTATACCTGTAACTTCTGCATGGTAGGCTTATGCTATACACAATCTGCCTCTAAACATTATAGAAAAACAGTGATGCTTTCCTTCTTTCAATAACATAGTAAGACTTTAAAAAATACAGATCATAATCCGTTAAGGACAAGCTTCCCAATGCTTCCATGAACTGAATTTCCTTTCTTTCTTAATCCACTGGATCTGAATGTTGTCTGTTCTCTGAACATGGCTGTGGTGCCTCAACAATGATAGTATGTTGGAAAAAGAACTGAGTCATCATCCTTTTCATATGTTGCAATTTGGTTGTGTTATCCCATACTACTTGGAAATCCTGATCCCATAGAGACAAATCAGGTTGTTTGTTATTCAGGGCTTAAAAATGTGAGATACTTGACATTCAATAGAAACTTCAGTCCTCCGAGGGAAGGAAAAAGGACTTGGATCTCCAAATTTTGCAGATCAACATAAGCTAAGACGATCTGGAAGCATTTTCCAATCTTCTGACAAATTTCTCCAGAAAATGTGTCATTGTGCCAGTCCATTAAAGATGGAGACTGTGCTTATTTGGAAAGCCTGGTGGTAGAAGAAGCATCTACAATAATCATACCATGATTATCATCCTACCATCCTACTGTTACCATCTTCCAGCTGTTATTTTCCAATAAGTATATTTTGTGAATAATTATTATATGTATTATATGTGTGTAGAAAATTCTAAATGATGGAGAGTAAAATGAGATTACATAGCCCTGTTCCCAAGAAGTGGCAAAAGATAACAATGTAATAAATGCTGAAGTTTGTGATTTTATAAAACATGTTCAGAAGAGCCACAAAAGACTCCTTTTGTGACTGATCAGTAGTTATCAACCTCTTCTTATCTATCTATAAAATGATACATCCTGTACTGGAACATTCCTACAGCCATAAAACTCTTATCTCAATGAGAAAACCCTCTGGGGATCTTAGATAAAATAAGATCAAAAAGAAAGTAACATTTGTAGGATCACTGTATTCCCAAGAACAGAAGGGACTGCTTTCAAATCACCCTTTCAAGATAGATTTTCAGTTCAATTGGTATGAAGAAGGTCTGGTTCTAAGGGCTTGTTTATACTCGGTGTCTGGTGCATCTCGTTGCAGTGTCCAACAATAGTCAGCCAGCACTGATGGATTCCAGTTGCCCTGATACCATTTTTTTTTCCAATGTGGCAATGTATTGGTATCTCACCGTGTTCACCAATGAATGCACCTAGATTTTGGGGAAAGAAGTCCAAGTGTGAATGCAGAAAATGAATCTTCAATGACATGTTGCACTTCATGATCTTGTATGCTGTAAGAAGTTTGTCAACCAGCTGAATATAGTTTGTTGCCGGGTCGTTGCCAAGAAAATTCTTATCAACATCCTTGAATGTTTTCCAAGTGATTTTCACTGACACATCTTCACACAATTTTGTTACCGACAACATATCTGGTCTGTGGATCAACAAAAATACCTTTCTTAATAATCTTGACATCAGTTATTGTGGGGAACATCTGTCTCAAATAACAAAAACGATCACTTTCCTTGTTCATTGATCGTTGTCATAGGATTTTTCATCAGTCCAAGTTTTATGTGGATTGGAGGCAATAATAACTGTTGGGTCAACAAGAGGTTCACCTGCCATGTTTTTCAGTCCTGGAACCAAATTCTTTCAGCGTGGCCATTTCTTTTTAATGTAAAGCGAAATCTTTTGCATGGCTGTCCCAATTGCTTAGGTAACAACAGTTTTTGTATATCCAAGCTACTTTCCATGCGGCAGAGGCAATTTTAGATGTCTACAGATATTCCAGACGTATTCATGTCTTTCTTTCATATATGCAGCAGAGCCAACAGATGTTGAAGGTTTCACATTGCCTTTGTGTAAAAACAGAAGATTATCTATAGAACGGTATGATACTTCAAATTACAGGCAATTTTTATGATTAGCAACAAAAATCTATAAGATAACACCAAAAAGTTTTCAAGGAGGCAAAAATTTTGTTGTCTAGTGAAATCGATGGTTAAAATCTGGCAGACAAATAAACACTTAAAGGTGTAAGAAATCTGTTATGATATAAGCCATGTAGCAGCGGGACTCTTTATTTATTATTTAAATTTATATACCACCCCCTCTCCCTAACGACTCAGGGCGGTTTACAGCAAGTAAAAAATACATAAACAAAATTTAAAAACCAATAGAAAACAATTAAATTTGCTGATATTTAAAAATTTACTGTTAAAAGTTAGTTAAATTATTTATAAAATTTAACACCCAAAATTAAAATATCCCGAGGTGTCAGGCCAGGCCGGCTAGCTGGAAAAGATAAGTTTTTACTTGATCTTTGTGTGCTAATATCTTCCAGAGAATTCTCTCACGCTACTCTTGCATACAGTTCCTGATCCAGCCTAGTGTTCTTCATGTGTGCTGGACTTCATTGCCCATAGTATCTAGCCAGAGAACCGGAAGGCAGGCCATTTCTACTTGTGAAGTCCCACACAGCTGAAAAGGTCAGTATGGCTTTTAAAAGTGATATAGTGGCATATCAGCTTCCACATGGTGGTCCTCAAAACATTATTTCTTTATTTTTGACATACCTGTTGATAGTCAGATTGCTCCACTTCCTCAAGTGTAACTTTTAGAGGCTGTAAATACAGGTTAATATCATCGGCTTCTTTCAATCCTGAATAAAAGGAATGCTTAAGGGTAAGTGAATTAAGAAGAGGAAGAGAAGTGGTTAATTTTTTTGTAGAACTTTTTCATAATAATGTTCAGGTTGGTTGGACTTGGAACCTGCAGATACAGGAATCTGAAAGAGGAGGAAGGGAACGGGTAATGGGGAGAGCAATAGGCTCTTGAACTCTCTTTAAAATATATATGGTTATAAAATAAGAGTGTATTGGTTGCTACTCCTTTGATTTCTAGAATCACATGAAACAGCCACTTACATACAGTAGGTTACGCAAGTAGATTTTTCTGGGAAATAAAAGAGTTTACCTGCAGATACATCCCTGAAGACATTCTTAAGTGCTGGCCAATAGCAGCTTTTTGCTCGCTCTAAAATATCAGCAATCATTTTGACTTGAGGTGCATAAAGCTGATGGGGAAAAGCAAAAACCAGATCAGGAAATGTTATCGGTCTTCAGTAGCAAAGGCTGATGTTCTTGCAAATCTGAAAGAAGCCCTTTGGCCTACCTGCTCATTTATGCATTGCAGATTGACCTGCCTACTGTACCAAAAATCAAATTCTACTCTGGGTAATGGGTTTAAACCATCCAGGAGAGGCTGGGAAGAATCCTTACTCAAGATATCTCGGATCTGATGAGACCAGTCAATAATTATTGTTTCAATGGAATGTAGCAGAGAACTGTCCACTGCAGCAGGTAGACTGGGGAAAAAATACAGAGAAGACTTAATAGTAAAGTGAAAATAATCTTAGTGCTTTATTCCGTAGTTAACAGATCATATTTATAGCCTAGGACTCCTCTGTCCAGTATGTTTTCTGTTGCAAAACATCATATACTAAAGAATCATGTAAATAAAAAGCTAAAACATTCTCTAATGAAGATCCAGATTATGGGATTGGGTTCAGTTTTGTAAATTGGATTCTGCATATAAGCACACTCAAAAACAGAAAGGCACATTACATAAACTGAATGTAAACTTTTTGATCTTTTGACAGTAGCCGCACAAGAGATCAATAAAAAGTGAGGAATGAATGGACAATGTGTGATTTCCTGAGTAACTGAAGGGAACAAGGTCCTATGGGGAGTAACATAAGGGCTAACTGAATATACCCACATATCATTTAGGTGATTATAATAATTGCCATCTAAGAGTATATGCATCTATTTATTTGTAATTGAAAGAGTCCTGCCTATCCTCTCTCACTCCCCATAAATTTACAGAAGGTGGCAGACATAATTGAAAGACATCTACCTGTCAAAGACTTCTGAGGCACTCTCCAGAACATCCATGTTCTCTGGTAAAGGGAACAGTGTTTTTCCTTTGATCTTTCCTCCCATCACAAACATCTCATTTTTCAACCTGTGAGCTTGCTGAATCACATCGTCAGCTACTACTCGAGGCCATCCGCTTAGGTTTACACTTTTCATGAACAAGGAGTAGCCCACCTATAGGAAAAGGATTTTATTAGAACATATACTACTGGCGTAAAACACTTCTGAATTCAAAATTATTTTGGATTTGAAAGAAAAAAACCATTTGGAGCACAAAATAACTACTTTTTGTACGAAGGTACAGGTATGAAGTAGTTTCAGATTAGAAACACATTGATGGATTATGATTATTTTGGAAGCCTTGACTATGAAGCAATTCTATTTCAAGTTAAAAAGAAAACTGGGAGTTCAAAAGTCTCCTGAAATTGCCATGATACCCAGTTTTGAAAACAAAGCAACATTTTGGAGTAAAGTGACTATTTTGAGCTTGAAACAGTGTTTTGAACTTGAAATCATTAATTTATATCCTCCTAAAATACCTTTTTCCCCCCATCATAACAGATCATGGTACCTAATCAAACTAAAACTCTTCTGGAAAAATCTATTCTATTTTAAAACATCCATGCCTGGAATTTCCTTACAGAACAACAGCATTTGTGTAATGGCACTATTCTTGTAGCTGCTACAATCAGAGATATGTCAGTGATGTACTAGTAATATGCACAATGCTGGCTTAACAATAATTCTTTGTGAGCACTAATCCTTTCTCTTTCAGTATATTACTTTCTAAGAAAAGATAAGTGCACTATGTAAGGCAAGGCAAGGCAAGACAAGGAAATTTCATTTTTAGGCCCAGTTAAGCCCATAGATCTATGAAAAAGATCAGTTTCAAAGTTTGAACTAGGGAAAATGTTTACCAATATTAAAATATCTCTATAGAAACATATGGGCAAGTCCATGGAATTCTTTCTACTCCTTTTACCTCTGATGGCCATAGGAGGTTTTGATATTTTCTTTCTTTGTAATAAAGTCATGTGTTCCATCTCTGCATATGTGTGGGTTTGTGTGCATTTTCTCCCATGAGACTAATCAGATTGTGCATCCTTATGGCACTTGCACAGGGCAGCCTTGACCTGAGTCTCCAGAGAGCTGTTGTTAACTTCAGTAGATAAATCATTCCACCCTGGGTTACAAATATTGTCCTTTATTGATAGATAAATGAACCAATATTTTGACAGCATGAGGCAGCTTCTGAACTTGCCAATCATATGTAAAAAGCAGCAAGATCAGTTACAGGGAGAAGCTTACAATCACTGGCAACCACGGCATTAATGCTATTTCTCCGAATATTTCACAGATTCTCTAGATATTTGCTTCATAATTCTACCTCTTAGGTCCATAAATAAAGAGACGATCTGTGATGAATGTAAGCATCATAGGATTTTCTGGGAATACTCCTACATAAGACATATCAGAGGACTCAGCTATTTTTAAAGCAGTGGATGCCACTGTGCAATTTCAAATAGTATCACAGATACTGGAAGGAAATATTATGTTTTTGAAAAAATAAGAACAAAGAAAAGTGGCCAGAATCTGCTAGGTATAATTTGTTATATTTCAATCGTAGCTCTTTCTCCAAAGACAACCAAATAAATTTTGGTTATGAGGGTGCTGAAAAAGTGACTTACGACCAGTCCTCACATTTACAACCAACAGTCACATGGTCAAAATGGGGTATTTAGCAACCACCATGCATCTTGGGGTCATGTCTGGACATGTCTGGACCATCTGGACTATGCCAATGCTCTCTACATGGGGCTCCCCTTGAAGAGCATCTGGAGGCTGCAGCTAGTACAGAATGCGGCCGCGCGGGTAATTATGGGAGCTCCTCGGAGCTCCCATGTTACACCTTTCCTGCGCGAGCTGCATTG
>JAEANM010021220.1:0-11914 GCA_017656035.1 Myanophis thanlyinensis
TTGGATTTCAACTCCCAGAATTCCCCAGCCAGCAAAGCTTGCTGGGGACTTCTGGGAGTTGAAATCCAAACATCTTAAAGTTGCCAAGGTGAGAAACACTAATCTAGACTGTTCCTTATATGAGAAGGCACTTATCATGCCAAACTAACCCAGCAGCTATGAGTTCCCACTTTTCTCCTGGAAATCCCTATTCCACACATTGCCCTATTCCACTCTTCAACAACAAATTGTGAGAACTGCAGGTTGCTGGCAAGGGGGGAGGGGAGGTGTAAATAAACTCTTCCTTTACAATCAGAACTCTGTTCACCGACGTTGTTCATCTTCAACCTATTTTATTGGGAAAGGGATGATGAAAAGTATAGTTTAACATAACTAAAGGATACCAGAAATGCAATTAGAAGGCAAACCATACTATTCTCTGCCTGGCAACAGCTCTTCATATTCTCATGAGGTTGGAGTTAAAATCTGGAAGCTTCTGCACCGTTTAGCATTAGTCTCTCCAAGTTTATCACTGTATTTTTGTTCTGTGATAAGAGAAGAGGTGTAGCTCATTCCGTTTCCCTGGTAGATATGCCCATGAGTTACTTTTGAAATTCAACAGTATCCCTGGGAAAAATGAAATGTTGTAAAATGACCAGGAATGATTATGGAGCTTCCATAGCTATTCCGGACATGGGGAGAAAAGGATAGACAGTGGTAACACCATGGCTGTTTCCGTCAACTTTTCTTTCAGTGAATGCTCTTAAATTACAAATGAGAGCTTATCCATTTCTGGGTCTGAAGACTGGTGTCATGCCTATCTAGAAGGAAAATTTCTAAATTTCCCCATGGCTTAAGAATGTTTTGTGAGATCTTTCTTTTATGTGAGTTTTTATGTTATTTACAGGCATGATTCAGTTTCCCATCTGCCTGGTTTATTGTCTCTGCTGATTAGTTTCCTCTCTGCTTGTAGCCTCCAGAGCCAAACTCAGCATGCTCAACACCATGTCTAAAATTAGAGGCCAAGAAAAAGGACCGGGGTATCCTCAGGCTGAAGCCCTGCTTGCAGATGCCATGCTGAAATTTGGGAGAGAACTCGGAGATGAGTGCAATTTTGGTAAACGTTGGCTTTATTGTGTTCTATCTTTTAAAAGTAATAAAACTTGGATTGGATTATGCCAAATATCAATCAGGTCTCAGGTACAGGAAGGCTAACTGGAATACTCATTTTCCTGCTTTGGTGTTCCAAAAGTTTCTCTTGTTTGCAGTCCAGTGCATTGGGATTAAAGCACGTTTTTAAACATAAATTAAATTGGGAGTACCAAATTCAGAGGGGAATGATTTTATTTGCTTTTTATATAGATTCCTAGGTTGGCCCTGTCCAGTAGCTTTTAGGGAATTTAAAGTTACGTTTTTTAATTAAGTCTTCGCAAGAGGCATGTGCAGAATTTGTCAACAAAGAATGGAATGTTCTGGAAAACTCAGGAATATTCTATTTGCTTTCAGCCTGTGCTAAATCTCCTCCTGCCCTGTTCTGTCTTGGGGACAGTTCATTAGTTTTAGAAGTAAATTCTTTGAACCAGAAGCTGTCCATGGTGTTCCAGACATGGTATTCTAAGTGAAACAGACCAATCCCAGAACATTCAGTTCACTGATCAGCCAAATTTTAGCACATCTCTAATTCACTACTGAACTCTTGGGCAATAGTTTGGAGCAAATGTAAGCTCTGAATATGAGGCAAGCAATATTTTATTGAGGATATATTTATTAAGCCAGTGGTCTGATGATATCACTGAGGAGGGACGAACTTTCCAGGCAGGTGGTGATGGTGGTTGCTTTTTGGAGGTGTGGGTTTTAGGCATTTAAGAAGCAAAAGGAAAAAAAAAATCCTCCATAAATTTAAATTAAAATAAAAGCATTTCTGGTTTTGTTTTGCTTTTTGTTTTTGTAGGCCCAGCTTTAGGTGATGTTGGAGAAGCAATGAGGGACTTGTCTGAGGTGAAGGATGCTTTGGATATTAATGTGAAGCAGAATTTCATTGATCCATTGCAAAATCTTCATGACAAAGATCTGAGGGAAATACAGGTATTGTCACAAATAGAATTTTGTTATGGAATTAGCTGGACATTACAACAGGGATAGATGGTATGGTTTCTGAATTGGCAGGCCCCAAAACCCAAAGCCTCAGTCTTGCCAGAGTTTAGTTGAAACCTGTCGTTCCCCATCCAGGCCCTCATAGCCTCCAGGCACTGGGAAAAAGCATCAACAGCATTATTTAATTTTCCAGGAACAGAAAAGTATAATTGGATATCATAAGCATAGTGATGACATCTCACACCATAGTGACAGATGATCTCACCAAGCAGCTTCATGTAGGTGTTAAAAACGAGTGGAAAGAGCACTGAAACATATAACTTCCTGTCCATAATGATTTTTTCTAATTGATCACTTCTATTCCATTAAAAAATGAAATCACACTGCACGCCTAGCAATAAAGCTGAAAATTGGGATGGAATGGAAACTCTCGTTGTTATATATTTATTGTCATGTTTATTTTAATTTTTTTTAAAAGTAGGAGCTTGTACTTTCCATTAAAAAAATCTTAAAATAAAAATACTAGCATGGGATACCTCTTAGTGAATATGTCAGTCAACATATATTAATAATATATATATTACTATTAAGTTGTTGATGAAATCATGAACACTTTTGCTCTTGTATTTCAGTAAAAAAAATAAGTTCCTGGCCTTCAATATTAAGGATTTAGCTTGTTATTCATTTGAACAACACTTTAACTTAGCATATTTTCCTTTGGCTGGAGAGAATTCCTCCCGTCTTATGAGCTAGGCTTTCTTTAAGTCACTCAACAAATTTGTTTGTGTCTTTTCTTAAAGTACTATTTTCTACATGTCCATTTTTCTCAATTATAAATGCTTGACAATTTTCACTTGTCTTGAAAAGATAAGTTTGTTCTTGACTGGAAATAAATAGCATTGTTCTTAATTATCATTACTAGCAAGCTCAGCTAAACTTAGTGTCATAACAGCATCAACCTGGGTAGGAAAGGCATTGGGAGAGTATAAATTCTAGCCCTTATCAAACCACCATAGTTGCCTGTACCTGTTTTCTCTCACAGTGTTGCCAAACAGTAACAGGGTGGATGGGTGAATTCCTAAGGGTGGAGGAAGGCTATTGTCTGTTGCGGAGAGACATTATCTAACAAGGTCAAATGATGAAGAATGTTTTGACCAAAGCAGATAGCTTTTCCCAAAGCAAAAGAACCAAACTCAGTTGGTGAACTATGAACTGTGGGTGGGCCAGATGGGAAAAGTGGAGTTACTTACAGTGGAACTTCCGGTCACAATCATAATCTGTTCCAGGACTTCGGTCGCAACCCGATTTGGTCAGTGAGACTGACTACGCATGTGCGTAGAAAAAAAAGTGGTGCTGCAGGGGAAATTGCCGCAGCTGTGTTCGTGATCAGAGTCGAACATTTTGTGGATTTTTTGGTCAGCACCCGATTTGGTCGTGGTCAGAAGCATTTGTGACCCAAGGTTCTACTGTATGTAAGTTTTCCCAGGAAAAACGCCAGAACTGACTTTGCTTTTGCTGTACCGAGATGGATTTTTCAATAATGCTATACTCTTGATTAATCTAAAGAGAGCCGGGACTTTCTTTTGTTGAATGTGCCAAAGGGGATGATTGACATTCCTGCCTTGGACACGAAGACAACTGGGTAAGCTTGGGATAGTCACTCTTTCTCAGGCCTAGGAGGAAGACAGTGGTCAACTACTTTTGAAAAGTCATATGTTGATTTGAAGGAGTTAAAAAAAAGAGGATTGATCAAGCCATGGTTCGATCTCTACCCTTTTTTCAGCACCATCTTAAAAAAATGGAGGGAAGACGCCTAGACTTTGATTACAAGAAGAAAAGACAAGGCAAGGTCCCGGATGAGGAGATCCGCCAAGCGCTGGAGAAGTTTGATGAGTCAAAAGAGATTGCTGAATCCAGCATGTTTAATCTGCTGGAGATGGATGTGAGCAAATCTCCCCCTATTCCTTTTTGGGGGGGCAGGGGTAGGGGGGGTATTTTGGACAGGTTTTTTTATTATTAATAGAAATTCAGAACTTGGTTAATGAACAGAGTTTTCTGATCTTGTTTCCCTAGACTCTGTTCCATAATTATGTAGATCTGGCTTTCAAAGACAAAATATTATATTGCTGGCTGGGGGATTTTGGGAGTTGAAGTCCACACATCTTAAAGCTGCCAGGGTTGAGAAACACTGTATTATATAATAAAATAAAATGTGTTTTTGCTAATAGAAAAGCGTTTTGCGTTTTGGTGTTCCAAGGGCAAGATTTGCAAAAATTTGTTTTTAGGTGAAATTGGCACTGTCAGTAAATTATTCTACTTGCTCTCAATTTTCATGTGAATGGCATTTTGGAGGAAGACTTAGTAATAACCTTAGACACTGTTTGGACTGCAGCAGAACCCCATGGATCACAGCATAAATTCTTAACTCCCCTGTGAATTATTTGAATAGTCTTGATATTCCACAGTGACTTGGTTTCAGGTCTAAAAATAACCTACAGTGAAAATAACGGTGACATGCCTCAAAAATTCCTTCAGGACGGATAAAATGTCATATTGTTCTACCCCCACCCCTTCAGCTTCGTGTGTGCAAATACGTCAAAGGTTTAAATAAATTGAATTATATATAATATCTGAACACGCTGAAACAAAATTCAATTAATTGTAAAGCAGGATAACAGTATTTCTTGTTCTCCGGTGAAACTGGATATATAGAATTCAATCAAGCTAACAAATTCCAGTCTGGTCAGGCTAAATCCACGCCAATATGAAGTTTCACGTGTTTTCTGGAAAAAAATAATGACAACTATCCCGATGAGACCCAGAACAATGAAAATGTTCTGGGCGTTGATTCAGCCAGACTATAATTCTATACTTCACTAGTGTGGAAAAGAAATCCATTTTTTACAGGTAGTCCATGAAATACAACTACAGCTAGGACCAGAATTTCTATTGCCAAGCAAGCTGGTTGATATGTGAGTTGGGCCCGATTTTTTTTTTGCCACGGTGAATCACTGCAGTCATTAAACAAATATGGCTTCTCTCCTTGATTTTGCATGTTGGAAGTGGGCTGGAAGGTCACAGATGATGATCAGGTGACCCTGGGGGACCTGTAACCATTGTAAGTACATACTGGTTGCCAAGCAACAGAATTTTGATCATCTGACCATGGGGATGCTGCTACAGTCATAAGTGTGAAGATTGGCTGTAAGTAATTTTTTTCAGTGCTATTGCAACTTCGAATGATGGCTAAGTGAATGAATGCCTGTATGAAATGAAAACATGTTTTTTCCCCCCTTCAAGGCATTGCTTGTCAAAGAGCAGGTTTTCACCACCATGGTGTCATTGTGGTCCTCAGCTTACAACAGCTCATTTAGTGACCATTCAAAGTTAGAACAGCAATGGAAAAAAAGTGACTTACGACCATTTTTCACAGTGAAGACCTTCACAGCATCTCCGTGATCATGTGATCAAAATTCAGATGCTTGGCAAACTGGTTCATGCTTATGACCGTTGCGACCATCTGATGAGCAAAGCCAATGAGGAAGCCAGATTCACTTAACAACCAAGTTACTAACTTATCAACTGCAGTGATTCACTGAACAGCTGTGGCAAAAAAAATAAAGTTGAAAAATGAGGCAAAACTCACTTAACAAATGTCTCATTTAACAACAGAAATTTTGGGCTCAATTTTGGTCATATGTTGAGGACTGCCTGTACCATACTTGTAGCAAGAATACATTACTCTGAAGAAATAGTATTGCTTTAATGATAATAATATTGTAACATTTTGGAATGCAACCTCAGTCAAGGACTTGTCAGGACTAATCTAAAACAGGGTTGTCCATTTCTGGCAACTTTAAGACCTGTGGACTTCAACTTCCTGAATTCATGCTGGCTGAGGAATTCTGGGGGTTGAAGTCCTCAAATCTTAAGAGTTTGGAGAAGTATTCTGGGAGAGGACTATAACATGCCCAAGTATATAATGCCTCTGAATTGGTAAGCTAAATTGAATAGGTCACCATTAAGAAAGTTTTCTTTGTTAATATTGGTGACTTTGATTATTAAATGTATGAATTGTTTTTATTGGCATGTGAACAGCAATAGATGTTAATCTTGCATAGTCAGGCTTCTTTTTTTTAAAGAAAATAACTAGACTTGCCACAGTATGTGCATGAACAACAAGATTCTTTTAACATAATAAATTATGTTATTAAGACATAATTAATCAGCATTAAGTGTTTTTGTATATATACACTTGCTTATGAACATAAGTTTGTTCATTGTTGGTTAAAGCGATGTTCACCCTATATCAAGGGTGTCAAACTCAATTTCATTGACGGCTGCATCATGGCTGTGGTTAACCTCTGGGAGCCAGTTGGGCGTGGCTGACTGGATGGGTGTGGCCAACTGGGTAGTCATGGCCAGTTTGACACCACTCCCTACACTACTGGCATGTTTCCTCTTCGCACTGGATAGACCAGGCCAAAGCCACATTGGGTAGACCAGGCCAAAACCATATTGGGTAGACCAGGCCAAAACCACATTGGGTAGACCAGGCCAAAACCACATTGGTAGACCAGGCTGACATGATGTGGGCCAGCCCCTTACATTTTCCAGGACTGTCCCATGGACCGGATCTGACTACATCGCAGACCAAATGTAGCCTGCAGGCCTTGAGTTTGACATACCTTTCCTATATCATACTTCAGAAACTACCTTTGAGGTACCCCTCCAGAAAATGCCCAGTAAGAAGTATCTGAACATTAGCTATCCATCTTGATAGTCCTAGTGAAAAAGGTTTTTCTCCAGTTCCAATATTCACTTCAAATTTCACTTTCCCTTATTTATTGCTTTTTCAGAGAATTGAATTCACAACATAACAGAGTTGTAATAAGGTTCTCATTCTCTCTCCCTCCCTCTCTCCCTCCCCCTCTCTCTGACTTGAGGGTGCTCTGAGCTGAGGGTGCTCCATTGTTTTTTTCAATAATAGATTGGATAACCATTTGACTGAGGTAGTATAAGGTCTTCTTCCCTGAGCAGAGGGATGGACTAGAAGACCTCCAAAGTCCCTTCCAGCCCTGTGATTTTGTGTTCTACGTTCTTTGCAGGTTGAACAAGTGAGCCAGCTTTGTGCCCTCGTACAAGCCCAGTTGGAATACCACAGGCAAGCCACAGAGATTCTCCAACAAGTTAGTCTCAAGCTGGAAGAAAGGTAGCAAAAATTGAACAGAATTATTTGGGCGGGTGTTTTTGATATCGGGGCTGTCAACCAGAGCTATGGCTGTGTTGCCTTTTCAATGGGGGAGCAACTTTCCATGGGTTATAGAACAAAATACATAGATACATTCACTTCTATTTTAGGGATGAGACACAACGCATTTTGCAACAGCTATTCCAGTGAAAATACCTTTCCACAGTGCTCCATTGTTCCAACTCACAGTTTGGCTGCCTATTTAATATGCATTTTCTAGAATGAAGGATGAAGTGGTTGCTTTTAGAGATGTGCAAAACATTCCATGCATGGAATTATGGACACACACATTATCCCTGGACATAGACTTCCCAACCCCCCAAATTCCCAAAAGTGTTTGGCTCATATATTCCATGCAGGAATTCCATACTGGGAAGCGGGCAGATCTATTTTTGGCTAGGATTAGTATTGACAATAGACTATACTTTTTTCACTATTATTTTATGAAAATTAGAGAGTAGAATGCCATCAATTCCTTATTTCCCATCAAGAAGGAGATTTTTTTTAAGATGTATTGTTTGGCATCCCTTAAGAGATAATAAAATATTTTATTTTTTATAGTAATTTCATTACTATAAAATGAGCCCTGATGGCCCAGGGGTTAGAATATAGTATTGCAGGCAAGTTCTGCCCACAGCCTGGAGTTCAATCCTGATGAGACTCAAATTTAACTCAGCCTTCATTCGAGATCGGTAAAATGAGGACCAAGATTGTTGTGGGCAATGTGCTGACATTGTAACCCATCCCAAGAGTGCTGTAAAGCAGCAGCCCCCAACCTTTTAGGCACCAGGAATCGCTTCAGACAGGACAGAGGTTTTTCCGTGGACCGGAGGGGTATCATATACTTCTAAATGCTATTGCTATTAAAAATTACCATTTAGAGTAGAGAATGCCAAGGCTAGAGTTAGAAAAGATTGGAAAAAGATGATTAGCTGTGGCGACCCCTAACAGGAACAGCCGGAAGAAGATGAGTTACGACAAAAAATAATACAAACTAAAAAAAACATAAGAGTGAAAGGAAAAACTAGAAAGGGCAAAAAAGAGAAAGAAATGAAAAGAAAGAAAAATAAGAATATAATAAAGGAAAAAAAAAGAAATGAATAAGGAAATGACTTCTTTCATCACACCGAGCATAAGCAATTTTAGTTTACAACAAATCACAGATATCCATCTCTTATCTATAATCATATGCAGAAAATCTTGTGATTTCAGTCCCGATATCAGTAAAAGTCCAGGAAGAGTTTCTAGAGATATTAACAAAATACCTATTTTAACCTTAATCAAATACACCAAGTTTATATTCTTTCCTTTTACTTCTAAGAGTTTTGTTCTTCAGTCCCTTCAAATAAGATCTTAGAACTTGATTTCTTTTCATTTTATTCTTTGTCTTTCTTACACAATTCTTTGAAACTTGTAACAAATCTCATTTGTAAATTCAGTACAGGAAAATTATCCAAGTCTTTTTCTTGATTTGATTTGTGCATGTGCCTTTTTCATTGTTACGACATTTTATTAAGAAGGCCAGGTTTTTTCTAACACAACGTTTCCCATGTTATTCTTGCAGTTTGCCATTTTATACCTACTTTCAAATCACTCAAATCATGTCAAGTAATGACTCTCTTAAAATTAACTGTTGATTATTCAAAAATATCTAAAACTTGGTATTAAAATATTTTGCTTCATTCAATATTAGTGTCAAATTTGAGTGTTCTCTTTTAATTGTAATCTTAAATTCCTTCTTATTTCTTCTTGTGTCCAATTTTTAAAATCTTATCATATTTTTTAAAGAATTTTTAATCAAACCCAAAGCATTTTCTCATGGGAAGGATTCTGTATCACCAATCCCAAAATCTTATTTCAAATTTATCTTGATCCTTAAACCCATTTGTAACTTTTTAAAAACAAGACACTAATCACCCTTTTGCTATTTATTCCAGAATGTTAAGTCTTTAAAGTTATATTCAAAATGTCTTTCATTAAGGATCGAAGATTAGAAAAGGAAATATGCAGATCCAGTGTCCTTTTAAAGGGCCCGATTATGATTTGAGCAAGATGGCCATTCTCCATTCTACTAGTTCTGTAAATTCAAAGAAACTACTATCTTGTTGTCTCCTTGCAAGGAGCAACTATATGGAATACCCATGGCCTATTGGAAGTTTTCTCCTGATCCAGAGACTATCACTAAGAGCTGATCAACTCACTTGAAGTTGCAAATGGTGCTGAAAAAAGTGACTTATGGTCATTGTTCACACTTATGACCATTGTGGCATCCCCATGATCACATAATTTACACTGATTCACTTTTGTGATGTTGCAGTGTCCTGGAGTCATGGGATCCCCTTTTGCGACCTTCATGGGATCCCCTTTTGCGACCTTCTGACAGGCAAAATCAATAGGGAAGCTGACTTACTTTACAACCGTGTTACTAATTGAAGAACTTGCAGTGATTCACTTAAGACCATGTGGTGAGAAAAATCGTAAAATGGGGCAAAACTCAACAAATTTCTCATTTAGCAACTTAAATTTTGGGCGTGCGGTCGTAACTGGAGGGCTACCTGTTTTTTCTATCTAGAATCAATATCTCAGAACCAATAATGCTTCAGAGGATCTTAGAAACTCCAGGTTTTTTCCCAGGCTGCTGAAATATTCTCAACACATATTTACCTGCACTTTTTGGGTTTTTTTCTTGCTCACTGATTGGGCCCAGTCTTTCTGGATTTATTCTGCTGCTCCTTTTCTTGCAGTTGGACTCAAGTGATGTAATGCAATTAGACCTTCAAAGCTCAATTTTCCAAGTTCTGCTTGGACATTAAAGAAAAGGAAATGATTCATTCCAATATGAACCAAATAGGGTTCACCTGTCTTTTTTCATTGTCTCGCGAGCTTGCTTGCTTGGTTATTTTTGGGATGGGTTTTAAATCCTACTTTAATTCCATATAGTCATGATGTTATATTTCCCTTTAGTCTTGATTATAATGATTTGTATTGAAATCTGTCTTTTTTATGAGTTTTCTGAAAATTTCTTCAGGACTTTATAGTTAATCTTTTCAGATTATTCTGAAGTATCTTGTCCAGTGTGGTGGAAGAGTTCAAAAGTCTAAAGGCAGGTTAAATGGTTGTTCAGGGCATATTCAGGAATTTATTATAGACTTCATCTTGAAATAATTATTAAAAAAATAACTTTATTTTATAGGGTTTTACATAAATAGAACCATAGTTTTTCAACTTAAAATCTTATGTTCCTATGCTAAGACTACCTAGACTATCATTTATCACAGTTTAAAGACATGTTGTACCAAGTCTGTTGTTTAGTTAAATTATTGTCAATTTTGACAAGGTGGCTTCAACAGTATATATTTGCCTGTGTGCTTTGAATCAGCCTGATATAGATTTTTTTGTATCAGAAAAAGCTACTCTTGACATTAACCACAATGGACAAGTATTGGATTCCATCTAAAGAAATGTCAGGAAATTCAGTGAGTTTAGGAATCTGTGTAGCCTCTGCCCTAATGAAAATAGGAAACATTACTTCTAATTCTTTAAGCAGAAACTTCAGTTCCTTTTTAAAGAAAACAGGTTTGTAACAATCAGACCTTCAATAGAGAGTAAATTCTATAGCTATAGAACTTCAAATACAGGTACCATGCTCTTTGACAACAAAGACCAGGCATCTTGAAACATATCCTGCATGCAGTGTTTTGGAGTCAGGGCCAAAAACTGATGTTAGGGATAAATTTTTAGAGATTCCCTAAGGAAAGCAATTAGGACACTTTTCATTCAGACTTATTTCTGGGCCAGATTTAAAAAAAACATGGGAAGATCCCTTTGCCAAAGAACATTTAAAAAAGGGTTAGGAATAGGAATAGAGTTAGGATTAGGATTAGGATCTTCTTGGAATCAGGGCTGAAAAACTGATGTTACAGATAGATTCTTATAGAGATGTGATGGCGAACCTATGGCATGCGTACCATAGGTGGCACGCAGAGCCATCTTGCTGGGCACCCAAGCTGTTGGCCAATTTACCTCCAGCTGAGCATGCACATGCGATTGCGCATGCATGCGTGCGCAAGTGCAGAGACCCAGCTGGTCTTTGGGCATCTGCTATGCATGCACGCGATTGCAGCAGGAAATCCAGCTGGTCTTTGGAGCTCTCCTGTACATGCACACACGATTGCTCATGTGTGTGCGTGAGTGCCTGCGCGCAGTACGCGTGCATTGCACATGCAAAATCTGCATGCATGCACAGATGGTGCAGTTGCACATGCAGCGCACATGGAGAAGCTGCATGTAAGTATGGATGCATGCACAAAGTGCACACTTTTCTGCACTCGGTAAGTAAAAGTTTCGCCACCACTGTTATAGGCTCTCAAAGGTAAAGTTACATTGTCAGCTTTTTCTTAGGACTTTTTTCTGAGCAAGAGTAATATGTATGAGAAAATCCCACTGACCATGAAACTAGGATTATGGTTAGGGTTTAAGCCAGGGATGGGCAAACTTGGCCATTTTGTGACTTGTGGACTTCAACTCCCAGAATCCTTCAGCCCGTTTTTGCTCTCTCAGCCAGCTTTTGCTGGCTGAGGGATTCTGGGA
>JAEANM010021221.1:0-11914 GCA_017656035.1 Myanophis thanlyinensis
GTTTGTTCATGTTATGGGGGTGTTTTTCTATTTCAATGGCTTCCCTGATTATTCTTTTTCCCGGGTGTTCAATGTTAGATATAGATTTGGTGCCCTCAAAATTGATTTTGAGTCCTGTGGCTTTGAGGTGTTGGAATAGATATACGACATACCATCTACCAGAAAAAAAACACACACTAACCGCTACCTAAATGAAAGAACCAGAATGAAAGAACCAGAAAGAACCAGAATGAAAAAAGTCATCTGTCTTTTAAAACTGCTTATTCTTCCTTTTAATTATTTTGTAAGTCTGGAATTGAGAATATAATTAGGTCTTTAAAATAGAGCTGATAGAAATAATTCAGAAAACCAAAATAATCTCCATGCATTCAATATTAAAATTTAGCTCTGTAAATGACACAAACACAAGACAAAATGCCAGTTGAGTCAAATCTTACATAATAGAAAAGCTTGCACAAGATTCAAATTCAATTCAATTCAATCCTTCATTGTCAAGGCACAACATGTGTGCAGCGAAATTGAATGAGCCTCCATTGGTACAATCACACAAAGCACAGAACACAGAATACCATTCAAATACAGAATACTTCTCCATATCCCCAACCCCAGGAAATGCCCAGGCCAAGCACATTTCCACATACATTTTTACATACATATATATATACACAGAGAACAAGACAATTGTATCACACTCCTCTCCTACATCAAAGGCACCACAGACAAAATCAGCAAAATTCTCCACAAACATAATATCAGGACAGCCTTCGGCACTGACCAAAAAATAGCCAACATCCTAAAAAAAAACCAAAGACAAGATCCAGTTAGAAAACCAAGGAGTTTATGAACTTCCGTGCAACAACTGCCCAGCCACATACATTGGACAAACCAACAGGAGAATAAATGCACACATCACAGAACACAAGAAGAAAAAGAAAAAAAGAATAAAAAACTTCCTCCCTCTTCCTACATTTTAAAGCCACAGGACGTGAAATTAATTTTGAAGGAACCAAATTAATCTCCAACACTGAAAACTCAAACAAGAGAATAATCAGAGAAGCCATCGAAATAGAGAAACAACCATAACATGAATAAATGGGATGATACCACCTGCCTACCAGACATCTGGAAACTAGCTCTCACCAACAAATGAGTCCCAGCCACGAAAACCAACACCGGACTCAAAACAACATGGGACACCACTGCCAATCCCCCCTCACCAGACCCAGACCCAGACCCAAACCCATCCTATAAATGAAAGACAACCACCATCCAGAAACCAGACCACAGCTGCTTCACCAGCTCTCGCTCCACCCGACCCCAAAACCAAACAAGCTGACACACGGGCAAGAACACAGACCCAGACCTCAAACCCGAAGCCAGACCAAAACCCAGAATGTTACATCACAGCCACCCACTCAGGATACCACATCAGAAAACTCAGGAAATCACACCACAAGAACTCAAGAATTTGCAACACAGTAAACAACTCAGGAAGTCACAGCACAAGATCCAGGATGCCACAGCAATAAAACTCACAAGGTTATCACACAACCCATTACCCAAGCCGTTACAACACAGGAGGCTAATGGAAAAGAGATTAAAACACAACAAACAACCCAGAGATTACAACCAGGACCCAGGACACCACAACAAAAGGCCATCACACAACCCATTACCCAAGCCGTTAAAACATGGGAAATGGAAAAAAGATCACTGCAAAACAAAAGACCCAGGAGATCACATCACAAGATCCAGGATATCATCACAACAAAATTCACAAGGCCATCATACAGCCCATTATACCAAAATTAACTCTATCAACCAATCAAGGGGCAGCAGTGCAGCCAACCAGCCCAGCACACCAGCCCCCCCTCCCCCCCAGTATTTATAGAGAGTTGGCAGCTCCAATCACACACTGCTTGCACTGGCATGAAGCAGAAAGCACCAGCCTGAGGATGGCGAGTGGAACCTCACTGAAATGTCGCAAAGATACTCTTAATCTTACACGGGAAAAGACCCGAACACACCTACACCTGCTTATGTGTGTGTGTGTATGTACATATGTGTGTCCACACACACACAAAATATTCCACCAGTATGTACATATTGCATGTTGCACTGTGAGTCTGTTGTATTAAGTCTAGTCGTGGTGTTATGTGGCATTTAGAAGTTGGACGGCTGATGGATAGAAGCTATTTTGCAGTCTATTTGTCCGGCTGGCTATGCTTCTGTATCGCTTGCCTGATGGTAGAAGTATGAATTGTTTCAAGCCTTTTACACAATTCAGTCCCAAATCAAATGTGTAGAGGACACTAGTGTTAACAAAAACAGCTAAGAATGGAAAGAATGTTGACCCAACAATTTCTTAAGAGCCTGTCATTTTGATCCGGCAGTCAATCCTGCTAATCCACAGCAGGCCATTCTAAGAAGCAAGATTTGGCACAGATTTTTCAAGTTTATTTTTGTCAAATGCCAATTCACACTTTGCAGAGAAAGAAGTCTGTGTTTTCCTCTGAGAAGAGTTCCACTAGACAACCTCAGCCAGTCCCTTGATAAAAGTATGTAGACAAAAGGTGTCCTATATAACTTGCTTGTCATATTAAAACATCACATTGCAAAATACATGTCAAAAAACATAATGTAACACACACACACACACGCACAAATCCATTTAGTCTAATCTTGGAGAGGTAATGGTGATGGTGATCCAAAGGCCAAAGCTTAATTGTAAAGTTGATATAATCAAATACACTTCTGATTGCACTGAAAATAACATACATTTAAAGTGCTTTTTTAAAAAAAAAAATTCTACAGGTGATGAATCTCTTTCCAAAATGATTTACAAGCTTCAGATGTGCTGAATCAACATATTTATACATTTTTAAATTTTATTTTATATGCCACCCATCTCACTGTCAAGCGACTCTAGGTAGCTCATAGCATCATAAATAACAGTAGACAATTAGAAAGTTAAAAATATTAGAACATTTGACATTAAAAATTAAAACATTAAAATTAATAAAAGGTAAATAAAAAGACTGAATACAGAAATGGGGTGAAAATGAAATTCTCATTAAATCTATCTACTATCCACCTCCAGAAAGGGAGGTGAATTTACCTTCCTTCCGATCTCATTCCTGAACCAAATGTTCAACAGGGATATCTATCTCTATTATTTCTCTGCTGTATCTAATTGAAAAACTATTCCTTGCATGGATGTCCTCTTCAAGTTTCCAAGTCCTCAAATATATATTGGTTAAATAATTGTCATAGCTACATTATTTGCATTCTGGCATTGCCAGCTGTTACTATGCTGAGTGCATTCTTTTGTGACTACAGGAAGAAAATATGAAGGATGAATGAAAACATTTAACTTCTCAACTGGGTATGTGTCAGTGTTCTAATATGATCGGCATTTGTTTCTGTGCACTGGGCCAGCTTCTTTTCAGCTTCATGCTTTCCTAATTCATTCCACATCACTGTCTAGGAAAGAATGTTTGACTTGATAAAATTATGCACTGTCTTGACTTCAGAATATTAAAATGGGCAGGGAATAGATGGCTCACATCATTGGTAAAAGGTTCATATTTCAGCGCACTGTTCATAATTTAGTTTCTAATAATCATTCAATCATTTTTTGTAAACAAATTCAATGTCTTCAGTGAGAAGAGTAAGTGTGAAACTCATTAGTTTTTGTATAGTACACAAAGAAGAAAACCATGTGTCATAATCAACACTAAAGCCTAAAATATTAGTGAATCTGGATGTAATTCTAAGTTGAGGAGCAACAGAGAACATTTTAAAATAAGAGGCAATTTGAAATCACACCCCTTATTTATTTGTTGCATTCATTTTATAAGTCACCTAATTGGAAGACTGAAAGTGACATAACAGAAATTTAAAATGCATCATGTCCAACCAGAAAAGCCAAGTCTGAAAACAGTGAGATTAGAACTGGAAGTATTTCTTCAATGATATATATACCATGGGTGAAGAAATTATTTTGGGATGGAGGCAACATTTTAAATAAGTTATTTGGCCTTTGTGGATAGCGAACTGCATGTTTCTTAGGTATGATTTTGTGTCCTGATTTTGGGGGTGTGGGGGAAGTTAATAGTTAAAATGAGTGTCATAATCTGTTTTGGCTCACTCCACCAAAGGATTACTAATGATGCCACTGGAAAGGGCAACTAAGTTTTGGAAGACTGGAAAGTTTGGGGAGAAGATTTCAGTGCAAATGACCCAGTTCAAATTTATTCAATATAAATACTTTTATTTCTATTCCCAAAATGGCAGAGATGGGGGGAGTAGGAACCTGCCAGTAAAAAAACAGCATGAAGGAAAGAAAGGAATACAGTTCTGATCTTGAACTGAACATTCAAAATGATGAATTCATTCAGAAATCATCCCAGATTAGATGGCTGGAGCTGCACCAGAAAGCATTTTTATTTAGTCTAGCCAGAGAATTATGTTTGCATTCCCTCCCCCCCCTCCAGTTTTCATTCATTGTGTAAGAAGGAAATCAAGTTTTCCCACCATATATTCTTCCCACCATAATCATGACAGAATGTTCAAAATCACACACTAGAATAACTTCTAGACAAAGATCAAAATGCCATAAAATGCCAATATAATTAGGTGAACGTTCAGTATTACGATATAAGAGAGTTGGAAGGGATATTTTCTAATCTAACTCTCTGCAGAAGCATAGACCAATATACCATTCTGGACAAATGTCTGTCCAATCTCTTCTTTAAAACTTCCAATGCTGGCACACCTACAACTTCTAGAGGCAAGCCATTTCACTGATTGCTTTCACTGTCAGGAAATTTCTCCTTAAGTTGACTCTCTCTCTGGTAAGTTTCCAAATGTTACTACTTCTTGTCCTACCCTCAGATGGTTTGGAAAATAAGTCAACCTCTCTGTGGCACTCCCTCAAATATTGAAAGATTGCTTTCAAGTTATTCCTAGACCTTCTCTTTGCTTGACTAGACAAGCAAAGACTAGACTAGAAATGGTTGTTCCTGCAACCATTCATTGTAGGTCTTCCTACATCTTTGTTGCTCTTCTCTGCAGTCTCAGTATCTTTTTGTATCACGATAACCCAAACTGAATGCAGTATTACACCATTCTTCCCTGTCTATCTAAAATCTCTTTAGTGAAAATGAAAAAAAAAAATCCTTTCCAAAAGAGATTACCAGTTTTACCAAAAGAGTGGAAAACCACGTCTCATCAGGGTGTTTGATTGATGCCTCTTGGAATGTCGGCTAAATGCACCCTTTAGGAATGAAGATTAAGGATTCCTTTATTAAGGAATCTTAGAAAAGACAATGTGTGTGCCTCCAACAGCTGATTTTGTACATTGCACTCTCAGAGTAAACTTTACCTCTGATTCAAGCAACTGTGTACATTCTTTATTCCTGGCTTGGAAATGAACATGGAAAGATTTCTTTCCAACAACTGGATTTGAAAAATTCTACTACTTAAGTTTCAAAAGATAGAGATCCATGGAAATTCTCATGGGTGGAAGGTGGTATTCTTACATTTAGTGATGAGAAAGCTAAGTGTGCGCAATGTGTGTGTGTGTGTGTGTGTCTACAGGTATGGTTTCTCTTTCATTGTAGAATAGTTTTCCCAGGAAATTGAAACATATACAGTATGTATTGCTATGTGGGAGTCCTGTCATTCAGAAATCTTTGGAAATATCTTTCTCTAAAGAAAATGAGGCAAAAAAAAAACCCTTACAAAAGGGTTATGTGTGTGCGTGTGTGTGCGTGTATGTGTGTACTCACATCCATACACATATACAAGTAGTCCTCAACTTACAACAGTTTGTTCAGTGACTGTTTAAAAGTTACAATGGCACTGAAAAAAGTGACTTATGACCATTTTTCACACTAACAACCATTGCAGCATCACCATGGTCATGTGATTTACATTCAGATGGTTGACAACTGGTTCATATTTATGACAGTTGTATTGACTGGTGGGTCATGTGATCAGCTTTTGCAATCTTTTGACCTGCAAAGTCTATGGAGAAGCCAAAGTCACTTAACTGTGTCATTAATTTAACAGCTGCAGAGATTCACTTAAGAAATGTGGCAAGAAATGTGACATAACATAGGACAAAGCTCACTTAACACATTTCTCACTTAGCAACATAAATATTGGGCTCACTCGTAAGTCGAGAATTACCTGTATACACACACACATGTATACATTGTGGTTGTAAATGGAGAATTACCTATACACACACACATGTATATACACAATTTTATAATTTTTATTTATTTAAAAGATTTATATAGCTGTCCATTTTAAATATCTCTGGGTTGCTCACATGTTTTCCTTAACAAACTACTACTAAGAAAAAAATGCAATAGAATAATATCATTAATGCAAATACCTAACACAGTAGAATATCCTTGAAAATCAGGACAAGAAAAATTATCTCTGATTTCATTTCTAAAGAACCAGTTAATAACTAACATAACCTCTGTGAAAAAAGACAATATTACTGCTAGCAGGACTGGGATTCAACTGAGCAGTGATTACTCAGTACTTTACGTTTCCTTTCTTTTACTAGTATCTTTCCCTGCAATAAATGGACTATTAAAAGAAATGAATCCAATTCTTCAGTAAAGCCGTTCTTTAACAACCTAAGCAATTTAACATTCCCTTCTGAAACCTTTGCCTTACTTCTGTTGTCATATTCCCTGGGTCAGTACAGCCTGGGCCCGTGTAGCTAGACAGAAATTATGTACCAAAGATATTTGCAAGAAGATATAGCACAGCACCTTCATTTTTCATATCAGGGGAAAAACAAAGAGCTAGCCTACTTTTGATGGAAAGCTTGCATAACAGATTCAGGAATAGGGCTGGTATGGTGCAGAGAGTGAGCTAAAATTTCAAGGGAATTATGCAATAACAGCATTTCCCTCAACTAGATGTGTTCAAACACAAGGTGGATGGCTGCTTGTCAGTGATGCTAATTTGGGAATCCAGCACTGTGCATGGAGTCAGATTCACTGTTTCAGCAGCCCTACCCAGCTCGCTGATTCTGTTTTGCCTGTGTTTTTGGTAGCATTTATTTGCAATTCTTCAGGAAGTTGATTTGTAAGATCTTTTAGTGACACTAATTTCTTTATGAATAAATATGTACAGAACTTTATTGTTGATTTCTGATTCCCTTTCATTCTTCCTCTGCCTTTCAGAAATCAGGTAGTCCTTGGTTAACAAACATTAGTCCAGCAATGTCTAAAATTATGACAACACTGAACGAATAGAAATTATGGCCATTGTAGTGCCCCATGGTCTCATAACCAAAATTTGGGTGCTTGGCAGTCTGTCCACTTTTACAATTGCAGGGTGCACTTTAACTCCCCCCCCCCCCATATTTTGTCCTCTATCTCTTCCCTTTTGCAATCCTGCATTCCCTGCAGGAAGAGGCATAAGCAAAGGATCAGCAATTGCCTTTGCACTAGAAAGAAAAAGATGCTGGTTAATTATGAGTAGCAGGGGGAAGTGACAGAGTGCAGGGTGGCTAAAAGAGCAGAGATGGAGAGGAACAAGGTGATTGGGGAGGGAATTAAAGGAGAGGAAAATATGGCAGGATAGAAGAGTGAGGTCCTTGCCTAACAACGGCACTATCTCAGCCTAACAACTGCAACCAGGAATACCAGAACTGCTGTTGGTAAGTGGTCCAGTCACTAAGCACTATTCACTTAATGACTGCATCACTTAGCAATGGAAATTCTGATCCCAATTAAGATAATTAAGAAAACACTAATATGCGTACATGAAAGTAGACATGAAGGCATATACATCCCCTCTGAAACCAATAGCCATATAATTTTAATATTACAAATTTACAGAATCATTATGATTCTCTTTGCGATAAGGATGGATGCTTGATTTTTGTTTTAAAAAGGGCCAGTTCATGTTCACTACTCTTCTGACCAAGAAGCCTAATTCCTAGATAGCTCTTTATAATATGCTTCAGATTATTATGTCATCTCCAGGATATTTTTGGATACAACCAGCAGAGAACATTCTTGTAGAGGTATAAGCCCTTTCTTTGAAACAATCCTTAACTATATTTCCCTCTTCAATTAAATGAGGAACAGTCCTCAATCAATATGGAAGTTGCTGTTTGACACGTCCGGGAAATTACTACATTGGAGAAGGACACCTTATGTACTCTATAATAAGTGATGTATAACTATAATGAGTTTCAATGAAATGCAAACAGTTGTCAATTTAACTTTATTATCAACTAAAAAGCCAGCAGTTTATAAACCAGTACTTTTTTAGCTATTGATAATGACTACCTGCTTCCTAATTATTTCAACACAAATATCAAGACATGTGGCAGTATATAAAGTAATGTTACAGTTGTTGATGTGTTTTTTATTACCGTATTATAATTATTATTGCCATATTCCTTGTACTTCCTGACAAATTGTTAGCAGAAGATAGTATTCTTGAATGCTTAATGGTTACTATAAAGATTACTGTTATGATATTCTTGTTGTGTTTTTGTTTTGTTTTTTATGGTCATGAAAAACTTCTCAATCCAGTAACTAAGCATGGGAGCATCTTGAAATCAAATGGTACTTTTCCAGTTCATGAATGAAGTAGGAATATTTTTGAGAATTATCTGAGACCTGGACAATAAGACAATGAAGTCAAGTGACTGAGTGTCCTTCAAAGAGCATTAAGATAGCCAAGGAAAATACCATAATATGTGTTAGATATTCTATAGGGAACAAGATAGCTAATACAATATTAGCTGTCAGATCAATTTTGCTAGTGTGTATAGGATAGGATGGGAACAGAAAGCAACTTGCAATGTTGCTCCAACTAGCAAGAAACCTTAATTGATTGCATGATTTTACATGCAACCCCAAAATCACTTTGTATAGCTCTTGGATCTCTAGTCAGCATACAAAGACAAATGCAGCTTTCACTTTGTGTCTAGGTCACCTTCATTAGCTAAAATACACATTTTGTGTAAAAATGATTTATCACCCATTCTCTCTTGCATAAAAAAGCATGTATATGTACATAGTTCAAATTTATAATAGTCTCAAAATAGTTATCACTGTGGCCCTTTTCAATATATAGGGCTATATAGGCACACAAATGAAGGAGGAAATTGCTGAGATTTTTTTTTTTTAAATTTTACACAGCAAGATATCAACCTTGAGTGTTGTCAGCTACACAGTAGAAAAATGGTTACAATCAGCATCAGGGTCATTTCACACATTATACAGCACCAAGCTCAGCACTGATACCAAGAGTCCTAAACTTGTCATGACCATGTCTATGATTTGTGTCAACAACTGACTTCTCTAGTTTATGGTCATAATGATTTCCTGGAAGTCTCCCCATTAAAGTACTAGCCAACTCTACATGTCTTAAAAATTAGTTAGAATCAGCAGGAGCAACCATGTAGCTTTTCTAATTGGCTCAATATCCAGGCTTCTTATTTAACCCTTTTCTGCTTGTTTTATAGTAAGAAAAAAGTGAAGGTTTTCTCTATAATTTTCTAAGAAAAAGTTTGAAGGATCATAAGAGCTCAGGTTCTATTTTAGGAGGGTGTGCATTATTACAGTAGCTAGAGTATAATGTGCCAGTAGGTTTAAAACACAATCTATAAGTGTAACTCTAATGACTGCTAACCATTTGATCCTGACCAGTTCAAGGTTGACTCAGCCTTCCATCCTTCCGAGGTTGGTAAAATAAGGACCCAGATTGTTGGGGACAATATGAAGGCTCTGTAAACTGGTTAGAGAGGGCTGTGAAGCACTTTGAAGTGTTATATAAGACTAAGCGCTATTGCTAAGTGCCAGCCTCAATGGCAGTTTTCGCACACATCAAGAATAAACCAATCCTGACATTCCTTCTGCTGCTTTTAAAAAGGAGGAAAATTTTATACAGTTTTATATCTGAGTATTGCCCTCCCTTAATGGCAAGGTCTTATTTTCTTTTGTGCCTCGGAGTCAGTTTATGACATCTATTGACTGCCTGAACAATTCCCTACAGTTTTCTTGATATTTGGGAAATGGCTTGCCATTGCCTCCCTCCTAGGACTGGGAGAAAGTGAGTGGCCCAAGGTTAGCCTAAAGCAGGACTGGAATTGATATTGTAGTTTCTAATCTGATGCCTTAACCACTGCACCAAACTGACTCTTAATGACAGAACTCAAATATAAAACTATGCCTTAACTTCTTGCTCTTCTTAGATTTTGGGCAGGGCAACAAGAGAAAATTGACTTATTTCTTAACCAGGATTTTTTTTTTTTTTTTTGGCCACAGTATCACATGCATAATAGGATGTTGAAAGTAGAAAGTATAATTGAAATTGTTACTAAAGTAGCTAAAGGGACTTTTTAGTGGCAAGGGGAACAACTGGCAGAATATATACTAATTGTTCAGCTGAAGCTAATTTCTATTTTTTATTGTTATTAGTGGGCTTCTGAAGTTAGGCAATTATTTTACTAGGAACAAGGTCAGGTTTTTGCTATACATATCACATTGTCTCAGCAACAAAAGCTACTGGTTATCATTTCAACATCCTTAGAATCAGATTACAAGAAAATTTTATGTTGTGATGGGAATTTGCCAAGGAAGCAACTTTCAAAGGGGTTAAAGAAATAATATTAGCAACACAGACTGTTTATGACAGCAATTTTCAAATGCATGGTGCCTTCCAATGCCAGAAGCAATAGCATAGGGAGAGTGTTATTATAACAGCATGATTCTCTGTGAAAGCTTGTCACCTTCTGCTCTTGAGCCTTGCTAATGCACAAAGGCAAGATGCCCAGTTTAGAAAAGGGATGTTTTTCAACAGTTACATGGTAGCTGCTAATTCAGATATTAATGCACAATAATTGTCTATTCTTGCTGCAACTAGCACAGGAAATGCTTACCTTCTGAGGATAAGAAATGTGAATGTTGAGCCTGAACACTTACAACGAACTGATTCAGGCAGTATTATTTTTGAAGGAATGTTGCCAAAATGTTATTTCAATTTTTTTTTCTGGAAAATGTCTAATCCTGTAAGGATTATCTAAGGGAGAGTAGTTCCTGTTTTTGTGTCTCAGAAAATTCAAAAAATCATCAAGCTACCAACACAGGTGACCCCACTCCCCAAGGTCAAAAGTAATAATTTAGAAATGCATATCTAAGTGAAAACTGATTATTTATTATTATACTAAAGGGCTTTCCCTAATCCAAAGGCAATTAATGTGTATGTTTGTGTGTTTGAGAAAAATTGTAAAAGGCAGAAAAATGGATAATTATTTCATATAACTGCATTCACTTCTTTTAGAGAAGAAACACAAGCACAGAAATTACAAGCATAGAGACTCTAATTTGAAATACTGTGTCTGTATTCTTATTCATCCAGTTTCTCTTACAAAAAGAAACTAAAGGAAAAAGAGGACTGGGGAGTGACATGATAGCAGTGTTCCAATATCTAAAGAGTTGCCATGAGGAAGAGGGATCAACCTCTCTTCAGGGAAGATTTTGGAAAAGATAATCAAGCAACAAATTTGGAAACATCTAGAAGCAAATAAAGTAATAACCAAAAGCCAACATGAGTTTGTAAAAAACAGATCATGCCAGACTAATCTTATTGCATTCTTTGACAAAGTGACAACATTAGTGGACCAGAGGAATGATGTCTTTAGAATGCTGAATTTACTTGGACTTCAGTAAGGCACTTGATAAAGTAGACCACAACCTGACAAAATACTTGACAAAATAGAAAAATGTGGTTAAGACAGCATCACCTCTGATGGATTCATAACTGGCTGACCAACTGCACTCAAAGCTGGACTCCGACTGGGCTTCTCTAGATGGGAGTGAGGGGCCGGTCTTAGGTGAGATTCTCTGGGATGAGTTTGATT
>JAEANM010021223.1:0-11914 GCA_017656035.1 Myanophis thanlyinensis
GCCATGCTGGCTCAGGAATTCTGGGAGTTGAAGTCCACGAGTCATGAAGGAGCCATAATTGCCCACCCCTGTGCTAGTTTATACTCAATAGTTGTGAGTTTTTTGTACTCTATGAACTTGGTTATTTGTCTGTAAATGTTTCATTATTTGACTAAGTAACATCATCACTGGTACTAAATATGGAGATTGTTCTCTGTATATGTATAATAGCTTACCCTTCCAGTATTGCAAGGAGTGGTTTTCTCCTTGGTAGTTTTTTTTTATTTGGTTATTGTTTTCTGCTTGATTGTTTGTCTGGGCAATCCCTGCTTATGTTGGGTAATGGCAAGGATGTCTTTTTTGTGGGCTCTTTCTTTTCTTCTTAGCCTGTTCATTGCCTCTTCTGAATAGCGTGTAAATGTGATTTATCTGTATGTATTTATTGATAATTGATTTGTCTGAATATCAACCTTCTAGGAATTCTCTAAAAGTTTTTGGATTTAGCTTAATCTAGGATGTTCATAAATTTCCAATTGAAATTATGGTTGAGTCTGTCCATATGTTGTGAGATTCAAGGCTTTTCATTGTGTCTTCTGACTGTTAGTTGATGGTCATGGTTGTGCTCCATTAGTCCTTGGCTGTGTTATATAGTGGCTGTTACGGTCCTTATAATGTGCAGCATATGATAAATCTGCTGCTTTTTTTTCTTGGGCTGGTGGGTCTTTTAGTTTACTTAAGAAGTTTTGGAGGGCTTTAGTTGAATTGTGTGGTACAGTGATACCATGTGATTATAACAGACTGTTGGTTGTTTCTGAGATGTTTTTGATGTACAGTAGTGTTATTTTTGTCAGTAGCTTCTATTGGTTGTGCTACAATGAATTGAGTAGTCAGGTATTTTTTTGATAAAGTTGAATGGCCATCCATTTTGCTGGAACAGGTTATATAGATGGTCACTTCCCTTTTTCTAGTCTTCTGGGTTGTTATACTGCATTTATATTCATTTGTATAATGTTCTTACATGACTCTCTTTTGGGACAGCAAATCGAGCAGAGGTTGATGAGATCAATGATTTTGGGTGTTTCAATCTGACTAAATCAGTTGTGTGGTGTAGTTCTGCTGTCATGTATCCATATTTACAAACCAATGGACATAAAGAATCTTGTACATTGAATGGAATCGTAATTTCATGTCTTGTTTTTAGATTTCTCTGCTTTAACTTCAGATAAAGTCATTTTTTCAAACATCTTTCACCCTATAAATACCACTCCCATTCCATAATTCAAATTGTAAATTCACTTGCATTGAAAACAAAGAATGCTCTGAAAATGGCACAGAAGAGATACACAGTCTCCAAGATCTTAGTGTCATTTCTATTATTTATGAGTTTGTGGAGTATGGTAACATAAAATATAGCAAATAAATATATTTTGTTTATGGTAGATCTATTTACTTCCGGTTGCAAGGTCTTAAAATGGTTTGGCAAAAGTGTGTTTGAATCTCACATATATGCAATTTTAGCTCTGTTACTGCTGCTCATTATTGCCACTTTCTATATGTCCCTGCTCCTGGATATCTTTTGGATACTATCTCTCTACCTAGGATAAAATAGTTGACTCTTTGACTTTTCTTTAAAACCTGAAAATGTAGAATATGACAAATTTTGAAAGACTAAGAAAGAAAAAACTTAGCCTTTTCCATGTATGATTCCATATCTATCTATCTATCTATCTATCTATCTATGCCTTAAACAGGTTAATAGGATTTATACGTTCTCCCCCCCTCGCCCGTACTGCCTCGCTCCATCCTCCCCCCCCCCCCTCTTTCATATAGCAGTATGACTTTCCATTGAAGATGATTCTATAATTCTTTGGGCATGAAATTTTGTAATATTGTCTCTCTTTTGAAATAATGTTCTCTCTGGCTAGTATAGGGGAAAAAAAAGATTCCATTGATCCAATAATTTCTACTCACTATTCTAATCATTTCAGTGGGGTTTGTGCTAGAGAATATGCCAAGTGGAGTCTCTGATTCCTGAACTTCAAATCATTGCTGTTATGATAAAGCCATTAAGTCCATTTTTATATCACGTTGTCTGAAATCAAGATGTAAAATCCATTCCTTGCCCCTCAATTTTGAAATTTAGCTTTTCTGGAAGCACTGTGTTAGGAAGTTGATAGAACATTCACTCCCCTCTGTGAGCAGTCCAAGCTTTTTTGTAAGTTCTTTGCTAGGCTGGGGAGCCTGGTAATGATACAATTTGATGAAGAAAATTACCTCTTTGTTTGTGTATCTTTGGGTGTCCATAGAAGCATGGAAGGATAGGTGCACAGCTTTTCATCCACCACTGTGATTCTTCTGTGATTTGACTTTTCTTGGTTAGATTATTGAGAATTCTCTTGATCAGGTTGTCTAGTTTCTGTGTTGGGTTGGTGTTTACTGGAATGTAAGTTCTTTGTCCTTGTGTCAGTCCATGATGGTTTTATCATTGTCTGCTGGTAGAATAGTGTTGATTGGGTCCTTTAGGTGTTTTAGGGCAATTCTCTGCTTTGAACTGGTTCTGCCTATATGTTTTTCTGATAATCTGGTTTGATTGTTTGCCTTATGTTTTCTTTGAGACCACCAAGGGTTCCACAGTTCTACCCTGAGTTACATTTGTCCTCTTCTATTGCAGTTCCATAATTTCAAAACTGCAGTCTATTTTGATGGGAATTCTAGTAAGTAATACCATGTATCAAAAGGGTGCCATGTTAAATAATGCATATGATCAATGTCAAATCTGATACTGATATAAAAAGCACCATGGATTAAAAAATACAATCCTTGTTATTATGCTTGCCAGGGAATCCTAAGCTATAGATTTGTATAACAAACAAATCAACATACAGATTTTATCTAACACAAACTGTGTCTGAGAAATTAGAGGATAATAATATCTGTTAAACAGATAAAAGTGAAAAACCACTGGTGAAAAAAAGAGGGTATACAAGTTACAAACTGTAATAAAGAGTTTAAGATCTTGAAGTAGTAGTTTGTCTGACATAAATCAGACTAAAAACTCAGATAAGGCACTCAGAAGACAATTTCTTTTTAATCTCTCTCTTTATGTGTCTTTCTTTCTCTGTGCGGGTATGTTGAGACTGCCTCTGTAATTTGATAGTCTGATCTGACAATACTTTTGATTCACTGTATTCAGTTTCAGAGTGATTTTGAATAATGTGCAACAGTATAGCACTTCCATTATCTCCTTTAGTAAATGGAGTCTACCATTTTGCATAAATAATTACAATTAATAATTATAGGTTTATTTATTTATAAAATTTGCTGTCCATCTCTTATCCAAGAACTGAAGATAATCATGGCAATATATTTTTGTAATCTTGAAGCATTGTTTATATATTAGTGTAAGGATAAAGTGGTTGTGGTCCTTTATATGTTGCTAAACTATAATTCTCCACAGTACCAGCTAATATAGACCATGCTGGGAAATATAGTTCAGCAATAGCTGAAGAGTCACAATTTTCCTATTGCTATATTAAAATGAGATTTCAGGGATATATTTCAGCCATGCTCTAGCATGTGTTTCTGTTTTATTGTATAGCCTTATGATCTGTCTCTTAGGCCTGGAAGATTCCTATACTATAAAATGTGGTAACCCTTTATCACCTAAGAAAAAAATCCAAAATCCAAATGAATCAACTACTTTAGGTAATTATTTTATATGCATGTTTTCAAAATATATTACACATTTATGGCTGGTTTCTTTTTGTTTTGCTTTTGTTTTTAGGCCTGCTTCCCAATAAAGGAAATATTGTTCAATTAGTAAATTAATCTGCCTAATTTTTCTAGTGTTTGAGTAGAGTTTAATTTTCTTTAAATAACGTTTGTCTGTTTTAATGGATTCTTTTTGCATCTTGCAGCAACCAGAAAAATAGAAAAGGCATTTTGGAGGGAAATAGGATAAATATTTTAAGGTACCGCTTGCATGTGTGCCTTTTGTAAGCATTTTTAAAAACACATATATTTTAAAATACAGCTTTTAAATTGATGGTCTTTAGTCAGTTAGTTGACTGATGCTGTAGTGTTGTTTTAATTTTATTTAAAAAATTCATCAGGTCTTAATGATTTCACATCAAAAGATTTGAATATCAGAGCAATCAACTATTTTCAGTGTACAACATGCTTATCTATACTTAGCATGATACATTTGCTTAGGGCTAGCATGACACATAATTTAGACTCATCATTTGTCATTAAAGTGGGTTAAAGTTGCTGCTCTACATTTTATTATTAAATTGACTAAACCCAGCCATAATCTATCATCAATGGTTAACTAACCATAGTGTCTACATTCAGACAACATGGTAAACCAAAACAAACTACAATATGGGTTATTATAATAATTTGTTATACTACCCACTAACAATTTTATTTGTTTGGCTTTGTCTTAGACAATGTGGTTTGTTGCAAGTTCTTCAGTTACTTCAGATATACTTATAACCTTAATATACTATATATTTTGGCTTGGCTTGTTTGTTTGCTTTGATTTTCTGGCTCTCTCTTGAGATGTGGAGGTTTTTCATAGTTTGTTTATTCTATTTACATGGCCGCTATAGTAGCTAAAAAAATTAAATATCAAATGCAAAGGAAAATGTTAACATAATAAATGAGAGAAAACAGGTACATTGGCTAGACCCATAACTCATATATGTAGAGAATTAAATGAGGCACGTAGAAACCAGCTATATTACCTGCTTGATTTTGTAATGAATTTAATTAATTTGAAAATAATTGTTCTACTGTTTCTTTCTGAAGATCTATCTATCATCAGGACAACTATAACTTTTAAATTTAATCAAGGAGAATGTAACTTGAAAAAGAGTAAGATGTTTCAGGATGCTCTTCACCATGTAATACCAGGTATGAATTACAGTGCATAGTTTAAAATGGTTGTTTTTGTAGATCATTTATGACTTGATAGGATTGGGGGTTTTCTGTTGATGTAGTAATTCACAGTTCTTCTCAGATTTGGGGTATAACTATAAATGTTTCCAGAACAGTTTTCTGGTATGTGACATGCTAAATATCTAAACTGGTAGCTGCAGTTGGTTGTCATTTGTAAGCATCTGGAATTAATCATATAACACACACACACACCCATACATTTATTCAGCAACATTTATTAAGCTTTAGCAAATGCCCAGTAACAAATTTGGCCAAGTTGCTGCTTCCTTTAATTTTGTCCACACAGAGAAACATAATTCAATAATGGAGAACTTCTACTATGTAAACCTAACATGCAGTTCTGGCAAGAAAACTGTTGGAGACCTCGGCAGAATGAAAGCAGCTAGAGAAATGTTTATATCTGCAGACTTTGAGCTTGAAACAGACCAAAAGGAGGTGGCAGGTTGGTTGGAAAAGAACTGAAAGGTTTCCTTTCTGATAGAGCTTTGTTGCAGTTTTGATCTTTGAGTTCTCTCTTTCATTTCCATTTCTATGCAAAAAAGAAAAAAAGTATCTCCTGTTTTGAAGCTTAAGAGCTCTTTTCCATATGAAAGCTACTGTGGCTAAAGATGTTATTGTTCTACATTAACTTCTGTTTTGTGTGCTTTGAAAATTTCACCCCAGGACAATATTTGTTGCCATAATGTAGGCAGACTGCCTTCTCAGTTGCTGTATCAGCTGCCTCTTAAGTAATATGGTTCTATACATGTAAGCTTTCTGCTCTTAATCACTGCTACCTGTTCCTTTCTAGATACATGTAATTTGAGCTGTGCACGTAAAAGGACTGAGAAAAGGCTCCGTAAAGCTATTAGAACTTTGCGGAAAGTCATCAACAAAGAGCAGTTCCATATGCGCCTCTCTGGTGTAGATCATGGCGTGGTCCGAAAGCCTCCCAGAGCAGTAGATACCCAGGATTCCTGCAGCCTAGGTCAAAAACACATGGATAACAAATGTAGTAAGTAGAATTATCAGCAATTATTATTGATAAAATCTCTCAGATGTGTATCTCATTCTTTTTGTGTCATTTGTTCTGCCTGACACTCACAATATCAAAAAAGCAGTGCACCTATTGAAGAAATAACTAGATCAATAAATGCCAACATTCTACATTTTACAGCCCCACAAAATATTATTTGTGGACAGATGAATCTTATGTCAAGGTTATTTTCTTTGGGCTCGGTGTAAGTCTTCTTCGTTACCTCTGTTCCATTGTCTCAGACATAAACTTTGTAATTTATTTTCTATTCATTTTTTCGTTTGTTTTTTTTTTCAATTAGCTGAAAGCATCTATCAGTTATATAATACTTAGTATTGTACACAGTGTGAACTTTATTATTTATCCCATTTATCATGAAAACAGAGCAGGTATAAAAAGATGTTTGTTGTTCAGCAACGTGTATTAACTCCATGAGTTCATTGAACTGAAAAGAATGCAATCCTTGATCCATATTTTAAACAAAAGCTGTAAAAAAACTATGATTACAAAAACACAATGGAAATAATGAGATTCCAAAGCAAATTGGCAGGATTAGTACCTATATTTCAGATTATATGGAAAACTAGCTGATATAGTAAGAATGAATTCTACAGAAACTCAAGCTTTTGTGCTTTCCTCTCTTCTGTTTGGAAATATTCCCTTTTTGTTTACAGTATATCATACTACGCCATACCATTCAGGTCAACAATCTGTGCTTAATGTTAACTTTTGCTTCTTTGAAATATATCTGTATGTCCCTTGGGAAACCTCAGGAAATGAGATGGGGAAAACACTCATATTCGCCTCCAGATTTATGTGAAATTATGTACTATCCTATAGCAGGAATGGGTTTTTGAAGTAGGTCATGATATAATGTCTTCAGACCACTTGAGCTGGAGAAAGGAAGAAAGAATCCAGCCCTTGATTTGTATCATCACTCTCTCTTTTAAGATATTGCAATTTTAATAAATTCTTTTATTTTAATTTTTAATCTATGCGAAACCTTCATGATAATCAAGTCACTTAAGGAAGCAGCAAATAAATAATAGTAAATAAATAAATAAATTATTGAAAACAATATGAAGTCATTCTTCATCAGAGATAAGTTAACTTGCACTAGAGTTTCAATCTTTTTCTGTTAATCCTGCCTTTTATTTTTTTAACTAACTAAAGATGATGAACATATCTAATACTCATTCCTCCTTATTCCTATTTTTTTAATTGTAATTCAATTTTTTTAATCTTACCGTATTATCTTACTTGTTAAAAAAGATAAAAATACAGAAACAAGTACATTCAGTATATAGTTTCATTCCTTCTAACTTTGTATGTCTGATGTTCAGTGTATTGCAACTTTTTCCCTTTTGAATAACAGAATATGAGAGGCCAATACATTTTCTAAACTAGAGATAAGAACCTAACTGTTCCTACTGTTTCAGGAATAATAGATTTAAGAGCCCAGTTCTTAACACACAAAATTTATCCATATGCTCACAGCTATGAACCAGTAAGAAACCAAAACAACAGTAACAACAAAGATTCTAAAACAATACAGGAGGCAGTTTAGAGATTCAATCCAATAGTTTTTGTCTTTTTTTCCTTAGGAAATCAGGGCATGGGTCTTCAAGGAGTGGTTAGTTGTGGATCATGACCTCTTTTATGAGGTTCACCATCTTAGTCAATGAGACACTATTGTGTTTGTCCATGGCATTAAAATCTCAAAGCTAAAACTTGCTGAATAGGGAGAAAGAACCTTTAAATGTCTTTATAACTTCTAATCCAGGCACCCTCAGGGTGCCTCTCGCCACATCTATCTTTTACATCAGAATAGCTTTCATTTCAACCCTGAAACTCTTGTATAAGTTAAGAATAGGGTTTTAATGGTCAATGGACACAACAGAAAAGGGTGGCTACAAAAACAGAATCTGTTGATGGTGAATGGTTCTTAACTTAATTTAAAGAAAATAAAAGCAAGCAGAAAGTTTGCTGAATCCTTAATGGAGTTTCATTCTTTCTAAACTATTGGTCTTTGTTTTCAAAGGAAGCAGTTTTTGTATTCTGTGGAACACCTTATGTTTTTTTGCTGTGATGTTGCTATTTCGTTCATATTGAAGGATCAGTGGTGTTTTTAAAAGTTAGTACAAAGCTGTTGATTTTAGATACTTGATTATCTCACAGAAGGAATTTTATACAGGCGCAGCAACAGTCTAACTATTGGTCCTCCAGATGCTGTCACTGAGGCCTGAGGCTGTTAGAAGTTGTTGTTTAGTATATAGGTTTATATCAGTATATTTTTGCTTTATGACCCTGGAGAAAAGTATCAGGAATACCTCAGTAGAATGCTTAAAGCAACTATTTGATGTGTAGTTTTCATTTTGAGCAATGGAAGAGATTGCTATTTTATGTAAGAGTCACAATTTTAAAGGGTCTATCTGTTCCTGGCTATTTAATTAAAATTGTCTCCAGTTTAGTTACACATATGAAGATGATACTTAAATTACTGTTCTTTTTTATTGCCTCTGTTGAAACTGTTAAGTAGCTATAAACCCAGACAATAGCTACGGATTTACTAGTTTAAAAAACTGGTCCAATAATGCGTAAGTCCCATTGATATTAGAAGGAGAATTGCAGCCAGTTTTATGCATTGTAAGTATATGTAAGGCTAGGGAAAAAAAATCCAATAACAGATCCTATTTCCAATTTTATGGGGTTGTAGACTTTGCATGTGAATAATTATTTCATTGAAATCAATACTGGGGAGAATATTGTTCAGCTGATGTGGCTATTTTTTTAGAATGCTTAATCTTGTAGTTCAGTGATGTGATTCATCTAGAATTCTTTTGTCTTCAAGGGCCACATTCTCTCAGAAGCAATCTACAAGGAAAAGCTCAATGAATAAGGCTAAAGCAAACAGATGTTCTCACTTGAACATCCCCTTTTTCTTTGTCTGGCACCATTCTCAACTTTGGTGTCAGAAAGAAAACAGATTGCTCTTATTAGAAGTCTGACCCAATTTCTTTAGTAGGGAATTGCATTAAAATATTTCCCTGAAATAACAGCTGTAATCCTATGAAAGGAAACTGATGACTCCTATGTCAAAGACCCTGTTTAATTGGCTTCCAAGGATATTTAACTTGAGATGTTGCTGATCAAATAAGATACGTATCATCTGGAAAACAGGTGTCTTGATAATATGTTACAGATTTTCTACTACAGTTCATATCTCAGTTTTTATAGATTTTTTTTTTAAACTCTGGATCTAAAACAAAAAGCAGGTGAAAAAGGCCATCTGCCATGGCTTGAACATGCTTTTTTTTTTAATCCTTTAGGGGGAAAAGTACAATTCTATAGGAAAATCATATAGGAAAAGTAGAAGGTTTTTCATCTTCAGGAACTCAAAGGAAAACCATAATGGGACAAGAGTAAATTTTTCTGTTCCAAAAATATCTCCTATAGTCGTGAACCTTCAGAACAAAGAAATGCCATCTATATCTTTGTGCTGCTCTAAGTGAAGAAAGATTAGTCATTTATACATTATGAGTGAAATTCTGAAAATTTATCACTTGTGAGATTTACATTATAGGGTAACTATTCAGGAGTAATAATGCTGATTAGCAATTCAGTGAAATAACATACCTTTAATTGAAAATAGTACATAGGTTAAAGCTTCACCCTATGTAATATTCATTCTTCTTACTGAAGAGAAAATACTTTCTGTGACTGACTGTTTTGCCTTCTATTGTTAGCTAGCTGCAGTGTTGGAACATATTTTGATGGGGAACAAGAAAATTGTATTTTATGTCCTAATGGAACTTATCAAGACAATGAAGGTCAAATTGTATGTGAACCTTGTCCAAATCTTCAACATTCTGGGGATTCAAAAACAGTTGGTGCTCGCAGTGTATCTGAATGTGGAGGTAAGGATGTTATGCAAGACACTGTGTTTGGACAGAAGGACCCGTTGTTGGTTCTCCCTCTTTATGAATACTAAAAAAATGTTCATTAATATTAGGCTTTGGAGAAATATTATAATGCTATAGTTTAGCTAAACAATTTACAGAAAATTAGGTTTGCTCTTCATTGCAGGTGAATGCACAGTAGAGATGGCTGTGAAAGCAGGTATAATCTAACATCACTCTATTATCAAATGCTCTAAAACAGGCAGAAAAAACTGATATATAGATATCTCTGTAGAATCTTGGTGGAGAATATTTGTCTGAATAAAGGCAAAGTTCTCGGCTTTCAAACATGATCCTAGCTATGAAATTCTTCTTGATCTTTGATCAGTTTAGCAATGCATTTTTGCTGTAGCCTGGAGAATAGTGGCATTAAAGAGAAACTAATAGATTATACTAGAGACTAAGGAGGATAACCTATATTGCCTACTGAACAATTTCTGATCATCTGGAGCAGCAAAGTTTGCTTATGTGTGAAACTGTTCAGACACTTTCCTAGTATTCATTCAAGAGGATTTTACAGTACATCAGTAAAGGCTAAATTCTAAACTCAAGAATTAAATACTGTGGACTGAAACACCCAGGGCGGCTTGGTAGTATTTCAGGACTGTGACATTCAAGACTGCTATCAGACAGTTATTTAAGCTATGTATTATAGACCACAGACAATTGCTTGCAACAGGGCAACAATAAAGTAAATCTTGCAGTTTAGATAATTTTTCCTGGATGGTTAAGAATATACCAGTTAAAATGTTTAAAGACTGTGGGTTAATTTTGTCCAGTAATCAGACTATGTTTTGCCTATTAAATGTATTCAATAGATTTTCCAAGAAGGAAAAAGCTAAATTTATTATATTTTAAAGCCATTTCTGTGGATATAGTTTAATGCCATGCAAGATGGGGAAAAAGTATTGTAACTACAAAAGTACCGGATGATTCTCCACTGAATATTCTGGGAAATATTTTTTTAAAATACAGTTGTTTTACTTCTAGAAAGTGCTCTAGATATGGGAAATGTAACTACATTATGAAGGTATCATTTAGTCTAATGTTCATTAGTTTAGTTAGCCTAATAATCAGTTCATTTAATATTACTTACTCTGCCAGGCAGTGCTGTCCAGATTTTCATGCAGGATCTGTTCCTAGCCATAGGTGGAAATGAATCTGTGCATTTTCCTTTCCTGCCCTTTCTAGAGCTGTGATCCTTTCCCAAGGCTTTTATTTGATGGGTTATTTTCCTGAATAAGCAAATGCTTTTCTGATGGATACATAGAAAAAAAATTGCTAGCCGAGAGTGCTTAACTACTTAAAAAGTAATACAGAATATTTGCAACAAGCTCTTTCTTCCCAGCCACTATATAATGAATATATTTAATACTATTGGATATACATAGCACAGGTTCTATATAATTTTTGAAGCACAGGTTCTAGCTAAGTCTTAATTGAAAAATAGAACTGCAAAGATCTAATATACCTTTCTTCAATCTCTGTTTTTAATATATTGTAATTAATCTCCATTGCAATAATATATTAGATTTTAACACAATACTTATTTTTCCTGGCATACTAAATTTCTTTAATGAAAGAGACCTTACTGTGGAGTAAAACTTCAATTCTCTATCTGCATTCTTAATATGTGGCTCCAAAATATTCTACCTCTTGATATTTCTGATCAAATAGTTTGGCTTATTATTTTGACCCACAATCCAACCCATTGTCTAATTTTTTTTCTAATACAGAAAAAAATGGGCTTGTTTGATTTTACAGTGAATTTTACACTTCCCATTTACAAGTCTCTGCACAGTGTGCAATATAATATCAACGTAAAATATTTTGTAAAATACCCATATTCGACATTTAAGCTATCAGTTTTCAATCAAGAAGTGTGGACAATGTGTTGTTTTGTCTGGAATGGCTCCAGCCATTCAAATAAAACAACTTGGATCATTGAAAACAAAAAGGCTTTATTGCAATAAAGAGAGATGATATAGAATGAAAGCAT
>JAEANM010021225.1:0-11913 GCA_017656035.1 Myanophis thanlyinensis
CAAAACCTGGCTGAGGGATTCTGGGAGTTGAAGTCCACAAGTCACAAAATGGCCAAGTTTGCCCACCCCTGTTCTAGCCAATAGGTGCAAACTGGTTGAATCCCACTTCTGGGTGTAGGGCTTCCTTCTTGAGCAGGGGATTGGACTAGAAGATCTCCTAGATCCCTTCCAACTCTATTATCCTCTGTTGTAGCTGATTATGAATGTATGCACTATAAGAAAAATAGAAATATACATTGCTTGTTTGCTTTTTATGTCATATTCTAGTTTAGTTATGCTGTTATACATTAAAAGTGTGTGGACATGTGTCTTATTCCATCCCCTCCAGTACCTGATACATAAATTAATCTACAGTACCCAGTACATAAATTAATCCCTCCCCTCCAGTACCCAATATATAAATTAATCCACAGTACCCAATAATTAATCCCTCCCCTCCAGTACCCAATACATAAATTAATCCCTCCCCTCAGTACCCAATACATAAATTAATCCCTCCCCTCAGTACCCAATACATAAATTAATCCACAGTGCCCAATAATTAATCCATCCCCTCCAGTACCCAATACATAAATTAATCCACAGTGCCCAATACATAAATTAATCCCTCCCTCAGTACCCAATACATAAATTAATCCACAGTACCCAATACATAAATTAATCCCTCCCCTCCAGTACCCAATACATAAATTAATCCCTCCCTTCCAGTACCCAATACATAAATTAATCCCTCCCCCCAGTACCTGATACATAAATTAATCCCTCCCCTCCAGTACCCAATACATAAATTAATCCACAGGAAACAATGTAATATGATTTCTCATACTTTCTTCCAAACTCAGATGAAATAATGTCTAGCCTTAAGCACATTTAGTAAGAGGTGCACTAGCATTCCTTAACCTAAGACACTCTCAGAAGCCTAGGAATGCATCCCTAACAGAATTAGAGAATGTCACAATTGACAGTATGACTCGATTTAGTTCCAGATAAAATGCCTATAAGAACTATAAGCAAGCACTTTGTTGTCTTTTCATCTTCTGATAGTCTTCATATTGATGCAGCCATTCATGGGCTAGGGAAGGTCTGGTGCATCTAGGATTTTGAGTTCTTGGCAGAAGGTACTGGGCTATTGAAGATTGATTCTGGCTCAGATCCTGTTTTAAAGCCTGGCTTATTTGGCTTTACAGATTCCTTTTATTCCTTCTGAAGAACCCATAACATTTTCTCCATGTTTACCCCAAAATGGAAGGTTGTATTGAAACAAAGATCAATCATAGAGCCAGTCAGGGAGCCAATCTATGCACTGAATAAGGCTCAGTCTGGATACTGTTATCCAGATGGTGCTTGCATTATGTGAAGCAAATGTGATATTATTTAAATTGGATGAAAAAGAGGATTTACAGAAAATAATTCAGATCAATAGAAGAGAAGAGAAGAGAAGAGAAGAGAAGAGAATTCTTTATTGGCCAAGTATGATTGGACACACAAGGAATTTGTCCTTGGTTCATATGCTTTCAGTGCACATAAAAGGAAATGGTACATTCATCAGGAATCATAAGATACAACACTTAATCATAGTCATAGGATACAAATAGGCAATCAAATCATATTAGGAAATCATGGTGGAAAAGGAATAGTTCCATTCCCCAAAAGCTATTATCCATATGCTTGCCCTTTGAGGTGTCCCAGACAAGGTGCACAAGTACTAATTCTATCTTTATTGTAAGGTTACATTGGAATATTGAATGTATTTCTCTCCTTCTTTCCTTTTACTCTTCAGAAAACTAGGGAGGGTGCCTTCTGAAACTTTTTTCACTCTGTCTCACCCTCTGTGGGCTGAGACATCTTTTACTTGCCAGTTGTCCATTCTGTGGCTGTCCTGTCCCCCAAGATCATTTCTGCATACAATTACATATAAAAAAATCAGTATTAATAAAGACTATTATAGAATGGAATGTGTTACTCCACTTAAATCTGGACTTTCTCAAATTAAGAATGTATGGTTGCCTAACACAAATTAATGTCTGATCTGGGCCTATTACACTTTACTTCTTGATGGCTGTGTTCATACAAATGAGATTCTAACTTCACATTAAGAGAACTCAATTATTATGCTACAATTAATGCTACAACATTCATGTTATGGCTTATTATGTTATCTTGTTTACTCAACATGCTAAAACAATGACCACTTAATCTTTCTCTGTGTGGCCCCAACTAAGAAATAAATTCTTGGTTTAATTTTGTTAAGAAAACAGGAGAATTGGGATTAAGCAAATCCATATGGAGAGATCCAAGGTGTAAAATGAAAGTTTTGCTTTGTAAAGCATGTCATTTCTTGTACTGTTTCTTTAATTGAACAAGCCTCCTGAGGACCATGGAAACAACTTCCTTGGAATTTTTTTTAGCCACTGAAATTCTACAATTGCACAATGAGACTATTAGGCCTCAATAAAGCTTTGAGGTATTCAAAGTAGCAAACAGAAAATGGTATGAATATGTAAACAAAATAGGTGTTCTGTGCGCTCGTATGTTTAATTAGGATTATCTGGGAATATACAGGGCAAACTATTGTATATAGAAAGACAGCAAACCCCAACTCATACTGATGATACTACATAGCTGTGTAGTGAAATGTCTTCAAGAAAAAAACCAAACTCAGACAGCACTGGCAACTCAACCCTGAACTATGGACATTCTTTTCTATTGAAATAAATATTGCAAAATCAAGTGATTTAATTAAAATTGCCATTCAGTATAAAAAGGCTATACCTTTCTCCTTATGATAACATAGTAACACCTATCAAACTTAAGAATGAAAAAGAGCCTATTGATTTGTCCATCATCCCCAATTATTGATTTATTAATATTTATATTTTGTTGCCCTGTTTTTCCAATGTTCTGCCATATTAGAATTGTTGCAAAAGAGAAATTTATCTCTCCATTCATGAAAAACAAAATGCACTAGAAAATTCCTGTAATTGAGGGAAGTGATTGCCGGCTGGGAATTGTATTTGTCATTTGTTTCTGCAATGCAAATTGTATTTGCTGTTTGTTTTTGAAGCAATTTGCAATTTGCCTTTGCAGAATAATTTACAGGAAGCTGTAGTTAGGAAAGCGATCCCATTCCTATTAAGAAGTATTTATATGTTTATCCTTTATATGTTTTTTTTAATCATATTTTAGGCAAAAAGTGGGATTGTTCTAGTTATATGATATTACCTTATTCTTCAGAGCCAGCATTTTGGCATCTTGTCTTCCCTTTGCAGAGGCAACAGAAAGAATTATATAAATGCAGAAAGTTTTAATGATCATACTTTTCTTGCCCAAGACAAACTTTTTGTTTGGGTCACTGACCTTGCAATGCAGAAAAGTAACTGGGCTGAGGCATCTTAAAAAATGTCATATCATTTTTTAGTCCCTAAAGGTAGCACGACATGAGTTAATTAGGCAAGGCTAAACATGAATTAAGTTGAGTGCTTGTTTACCAACTGAAGTTTTGTTTAGAAATTTACATCAGCGAGACCTATGTTTGAGTTCATGTCCACTGTTACAGGTTTGATCCGATCCCGCATTCGAGGAGCAGATGTGGCCCAGGCAGGGGTTCTTACCTTTCTAGACAGTCACTGTGAAGTGAACAAGGACTGGCTGCTCCCTCTTTTGCAGAGGATCAAAGAGGTAAGTGAGCCACTCAGTAGCATTATCACAGATAATAGCATGGATCAGAATGGCTCCTGTAAGTCTTTTAGTTAGGGAAGTCACTGGGAAAATCCATCAAGCTATCTTTCACCAGAAATAATATCACTATTACAAATGTCAATTCAGACTAGCTTAGGACTGTTCTCTAATTGGGAGCAGTCTTCTGGCTCTTAGCAAAGAAAAAAATTTCCCATTGTTTGCTATCTTACATGTTTATAGGGAAATATCGATTTTCTTTCTCAACATGTATTTCTCTAATGAGCATGAAGAATGCTGTCCATTTGACAAAGATAAAAAAAGAGTCCCAAATGAGCCTTTTGTCTGAATGTAAAGGAGGCTGCCAATGCCATTCAACTTCAGACACAAAAGACACGAAAAACATGATAAAGCCCAAAATTCTTGTGTTTGAGTATGGGGCGGGGAACATTTTTTAATCCTCAATACATACTGAAATTTGTGGGGGGTTTTCCCCAAAGAATGAAATATTTACAGCTATAAATATCATCTCAGCCTCTTCATCTTGGTATCCAGAAAACTTTTCATTGTTGTATTTCTGAACTTACAGAAATATAGATCCTCAAATGAGCTTCAAAAGGACAACTGAACCAGCTGGTCCTGATTTCAGAAACACAACTGTTTTGGCATAACAGGACCAGAAGTGGAAGATACTTTTGCCAAGTTAGCAAAGAATGGTCCCTTAGGAATGCAAATTAAGTTAACAGAGCCCAAAGGCTCTTGTCAGACCTGCTGAATGTTACAAGGGGAATAGGTGGGCATGGCTCCAGTCAAGTTTTTAATTAGGCCTATGATCAGTTCCCAGAGCTGAATGATTTAAGGGAGTGATGGGTCTTTGAATAAGGATTGCATTTAATTTCATGCAAATTAAGCTGTAATAAATTGATTTAATGGAAATTAAACCCTGTTGACAAAGGCATTTTTCCCAGTAAAAATATTAAACCAATGTTACTGCCATTCTGAGTGGGATGCTCTTTTCTCTGTCACCCTTTCTGTATAGAGAAGTGCTCTGTGATATTTGTCTCCAACTAGGAGACAAGTATCCATATACCATCAAAAGAATCTCAATAATATTCCCTTTGTTAATTATCTTTCAGTAAATATGTTAGGCATCCTTGGACACTTCTAATTTAATATTCATTCCCAAGGGACAGACCCTCCTTTGTACACTCCATATTTAGTCAGCTTTCTAATCTACTGCCATCTTTCTAGGATTGATCTTAACCTTATTTTTGCTCATCCAGAGCACAATAGCCTCCAAATACTATGTCAGATCTCCACTGTATCTCCTGAGTATCATTAACATTTTGGTGCTAGGTCACCCTGGGCTGATGAATGACTTTTTGTATATGCTAAACTGAAGGGAGAAACAGCTCAAGCACACCAGAATGCCTGAGGTCATAGCCTTTCTACTAACTGAGGATGGAGCCTTTCTAGTCCAGGTCTATTCACCAAAGAGGGATGAGAACCAGTGCAAAATAGTGCCTCCCACCATCTGGCCTTGCAGCAGCTTCAGAAGGAAACTATGGTTGATAGTACTAAAGGAGGCTGAGAGATATAATACTGTAGAATCAGGGAAAGTGAATTCTCCATTCCAGTCCCACAAGTGATGATCAACCTAAGCAACCAATGATTATCCCAGATCTGAATCCCACCTGAAAGGATACAGACAATCTGTTTCATCCAGGATTTTCTGGAACTCCTATCATTTTCTTAATGTTCTGTCTGAACAAAAGATTAGTAGCTAGTAAATAATAGTCCAATAGACTAGTGATAGTTTCTTGAGCAGAGGATATATCATTGCTTTTTCCAAAGCAGAAATAAAGAGCCTATTATTCAAAAATGATTTCACCTCTGCTCAGATTCAGCGTTCCATCACTTCCCTGGCAGCTTTCTCTAGCAAAATAGAGCAGGCGATATGGCTTATGTGTGACTAAACTGTTAGCATGAAACATTTCCTCAGGATCCCCAGGCTCAAACCAATCCCATATAACCTCACAAGATGAGGCTTCTTTCACCTTAGCTGGATTTGGCCAACTGATGTCAAGCTCCAAAGAAATGTGAGAAATGTTATCAAATTATTTGCAGTGGCCAGCAGCCCCTTTTTCAGCTTGGCATTTCCTAGCATAGTCTAGGGAACATTAAACAATGCTACTGGGCAGCTATCTACCGATGCAATCAAAGTAAACAATTCACAGACCTTACCACCACAGTGTAAGCTTAAACGTGAACTCTTATTCATGCCAGATCACATTCATAGTTTATTTTATGCTCTCGTTGCTCCAGACATCTGTTCTGCTGCTGCTTCTCCCAGAGCTCCTCAGTTGATGGGAGTGGGGCTAAGAGAATTGAGAGACACCTGACAGACGGAAAGCACTCTCGTTTCTGCTCTCTTAATAGCACGCGGTTCCAATGTGTTCTGTAGAAAATCAGCCATTTTGCTGGCAAATTTCAATAGTATGATCTTCACATGCTGGGGAAAAGTGGCTTCATGGTGTGAATAGTATGGCTCTATTTTAAAACAAGACAACAGTTTAATTTTCTTCTTTCTGTGTTTTCTCTTTCTTTCATCCTCATTGGTCCTCTTTTTCTTCATCTCTCTCTGTCTGAGTGATGATGGTGCCTTTCTTGTATGAGATGTTTGATGAGATGCAGCCCGCAGGATGGCATTTCTAGCACTGGGGAATGTAGTTCAGGTTCACAGCTGTTATAGATGAATGTAGATACTATATGCAGCAATGCCATAGAAAATTCATTATAAGATTGCAATAGTAACATCTGAATGAAACAGAAAAACACAAGGTCACTTCTATTAACTTTGCATATTTGCAATTTTTCTTTTGTTTATTTTTTTAAGAAATAACCTAAATTAAGGTTTGAAATAGAATGATTGCTTATGCTTTTAGCAGCATTAATTTGAAGTCTGCTTCTGCAATTAATGGCTCTCAAATGATGGACCCAGAATGTGTTTTGTTTTGTTTTGTTTTGATTTGTTTTTTTGAGATTTTTTTATCCCACCTTTATTATTTTTATAAATACAGTACTCAAGGTGACAAACATACCTAATATTCCTTCCTCCTCCTATCTGTCCCACAACAACCATCACCCTGAGAGAGGGTGATTGGCCAAAATCACCCAAGTAGCTTTAATGCCCAAATTAATGCTAGAATTCCCAGTCTCCTGGTTTCCAGCCTAGTATCTTAAATCTTGGGACAGGTAATCCCCAAGATTAGCAACAGGACCATCAGAATGGGCATCAGGAATGAAGGAAGGCATTTTAGAAATCAGACAGCTTAATGTATTTTTATGAATGTAAATAGAGCAGAATCATTAATATTCTGTTTGACAATACAACATAGTTTGTAGGCCTTCTGCAAAATTTCTCTTTGTTTAATATCTATATGATAATTGATTTCATATGTGTTACCAACACAATTCCTTCAGAATTAGAATAGACTGTGCAGATTTTGAAAAGAATAGGTTGGAAGAAGGCCAATAAACTGAAGGATTGATAAACAAAAACATTGGTTAGTGTCGTAGTGAGTAGATGGTTTGGGGATTCTGGAATTGAGAAGGTGACCTGTTCTGGATAAGACTATTCATCCCAAATAATAGATATACAAACCAAGAGATTCAATTCAGTCACTAAAGGTGTAAGTTGCATTCTACATGGGGACTACTGTCCTTGAAGACAATCAGAAGCTGCACTGGTTGCTTGTAAGCTACCAAATGTCATTAAATAAAATATTACTTATTATAAAGCTCTGCATGCAGGAGTTTAAGTATTTGGGGTCAACAGTCTAGTGTGACGGGGAGTATGGAAAAAAGGTGAAGAGGCGAGTGCAGGCAGGTTAGAATGGATGGAGAAAGGTGTCAGGAGTGTTGTGTGACAGAAGAGTGTCAGCAAGAATCAAAGGAAAGGTGTACAAGACAGTAGTGAGACCATCTATGCTGTGTGGGTTAGAGACTGTAGCAGTGAGGAAAAGACAAGAGGCAGAGATGGGGGTAGCAGAGATGAGGATGTTGAGATTCTCTTTAGGAGTGAACAGTATGGATAGGATTAGGAATGAGCACATCAGAGGGACAGCTCAGGTTGGCTGTTTGGGGAGCAGGATCAGAGAGGCCAGATGAACATTGGTTGAACATTGTTTATAATCTACTGTGAGGATTATGCTTGAGATCCAACCAACAGTAGCAGCCTATGGTGTGGAGAGAAAAAAAAGAATTCTTGATAGTGGCATCTTAGCTGCAGAATCCTTTTTCCTGGTAAATCAGCATTTTATAATTTCCCCCTGTAATTTGTTTTTAAAATGATCTGAAATGTTTTTGATGATTGTCTATTGTGTTGTATTTCCTTTCTAGTTTTTTTGTTTGCTCAGTGTTTTTAGTTCAGTATTTTTATAGAATGGGCACTAATGCAGTCATTTATGAAAAGTATGCTATTTAGTTTATAGTTTAAAATTAGAGAGTGACAAATAATCATACAATAGTTAAAAACCTGAAAACTCAAAAGCAGTTGTTACTCTTTTAAGGAAAGTAGACCAAGTAAGGAGATAGTTTCATTTTTTGTGGGAATTAATTTTTTCAACTAAAACATTAATGTATATTCCTTTCTGAAATAAAAATGCTCATGTATTAGGAATTTGTGCCCTAATTATCAGCAAATCTTCCCTAAAGTGTACCCTCCAGATATATTGGAGTATTTGATATTCTCAAAATGGTTAAAAAAAAAAGCACCAAGTTGGGAAAAGCTGTTATAAGTTATGATAAAGCTTAAAAGTTATTTTGCTTCTTCCAAAGGAGGCTCAATATTATTATTATTATTAATTATTATTATTATTATTATTAGACTACACTTTGGGTAATTTCATCCCATTTTCAACAGACTCAATATCTTCATTGATTGACCAGACTTAATTTAATGGAATATTAAAAAGGAGAGAAAATAAATCTAAGGTGGCTGAAAAAAAGGTACAAATTACTATTCTTTGGATATTTATTAATCTAATTAAAGAAGCCACATATCTTAGTCTCTTTATCAGCTAACATAAAGGAACAAAAATAAAATTCTTCAAGAAGATCTTACATTTGAATAATTATTGATGAGAATGTTGTTTTTAGAATACAATCTAGGATATAAATATGAAATATAAGAATTTTAATAGTCAGTTTTGTATTAAGTTTTATCTTACGAAAAAACCATCCCAGTGGCAAAATCTGAGTGAACTTTTATAAAAGCTAACTCAGTTCTTTTTTTAACCAGTCTTAACTAAAAGGAAATGTAGTGTCTTAACAAGAGACACATACAAGCTAAACCACAAGCTTTTAAATATTATTACCATTGATCCTTTAATTTAGTCTATTTTGGCCAAATACCACTAAGCTTTTCCATTAATGAAGGAAAATGGATGTTATATAAGGCAGCCGTTGATTATAATTTGGAAATAATCTTTTCAGATTATTTGATGCCTATTGAGAAAGGTACAATAAAGAACTTTTTAATAGTATTTTTGGAGCTCTGTGTGACTTTCAGCTTATGCCATCACCACTTAGTGAAGTAACTTCATTTAGATCATATCTTTCTATGGCTGAATTTATGAAAAGAAACATGACCAAACATGACCACCATCATCACATGTTCAATATTGTAGTAGTGTACAGGCATGGGCAATAACAATCTTTTTTGTGCTATCAAATTGCATTGAATGGTATGATGGGGGCTATATTCAAAAAGTGACTAGGACTTCCTTGTTGCAAATTCAACCTCTGGGCACACTTTTCTAATGTAGTTTGAAAGTAGTATTTTCTTCTTATGTTGTCTTGAGTATTTTATTTCCATATAGATTAGTTTCAGCAATTTAGCAATGGGCTATTTTCCAGAGTAAGGAATACCTCTTTAGCTGAAGCAATGCTTATCATTCACACCAGAGGTGAAAATCAGCTGGATCGCACCGCATTCCCCGAACCAGTAGTAGAGATTCGAAATTGCCCCCCCCACCCCTGCCCTTATCCTTCCTTATACGAGCATTGGGTTGTTTTTTTTCTTATATGCCTGAATCAGCTGTTTGGAGTGTCTACAGAGCCTTCCTGATGATCCCCGCTGCCTCTGGTGCCTCTAAAAGCACTTTAAAGAGCTGCGCTGCACCGAACCGGTAGTAAAAACCGGTCGGATTCCACCCCTGATTCACACTCTTTCAGACCTTTTATCACTGTAAATCTTGTCTTGTAAATCAAAGTTTGCTGGTTTGAAGCAGCACATAATGTTTTTGATTATTGTTATTCTTTCTGGGTTTCCTATTTTTTCTTGTGGGTTATTCTTTTTCAATAACTTCAGTTTCCACGCATTTTTCCAGTCATCTAAAATAGAAAGTTTTCACTCTCAGCTCTCAGTCCTTACTATGCATCTTCTGGGATATCCAATAAATATGGATATGTTTAGTTAGTTTAATTAGTTCTCTCTTAAAAGATCATAGGATACTGATGAAACATTCTAGTCACTGATTTACCAAAACAAGACATTCCAAATTATATGTAGGTTTTCCATATTATTATCAAGTTATGCTTTCTTTTCTTTTTCTTATCAATGCCTTAGATTTCCTTGGCTTTTCTGTGTTCTGCATGACTTTGCTTAACATGAAATAGAGTATGTATATATGCAAGTTTATATATTCTAATATATCAAGGCTGATTCAGATTCTATTGCCCCTGCAATTATTCTTTCAGCTTGACAACAGAAACAAAAGGGAGGGGCTGTAATTCTTGGGTGAGGCTCATTCAATTTCACTGCACACATGTTGTACATTGACAATAAAGATTTGAATTGAATTGAAGTTGGGAGGGGCTGAAGGAGCCAAGCATGCTGGCCGAGCCTGAGAAAGTTCCTACACTTCAAGGTCATGTTATGAGAACTTTTCAAATGGGGCAGACTGTTTCCCCCAAAAGTAAAGAATGTGTTGAATGGCCTAAAGGCAGAAAGAGGAATTTACTCATGCTGCTTTCTGTGGGAACTTTGGCTTTGCTTCTTCTGTGCCTATATGGATCCATCACTAAAGTTATATAAACTCTTGGTAAAATTACGTTCCAGGAGTTTCTTATTCTGCATAGGCCAGTGGGACAGCTGACAAATAAAACTGCAATACTTGATTTCTTAACCCAATTAAAAGACAAATTTAAAGCTCCATTAAAAAGTGGAAATGACTAAAATATGTTATTAGATATTATTGGTAGATTTGCAGGCAATGAAACCTTCTCCAAAGCTAAAATGCAATTTCTATAGCAACAGGTTGCAGTATCAGTCATAAAACTGTGCTTGATAATGATCATGAATTCTGATCTCATATGTGAAAGAACTGTAGCAATTAATATAAAAGAAAAGTCAAAAGGTCAGATTTATCAGAGTTTTCATTAGATAATCTTTGTAATTCATTAGTTAAGACTTATAACTTTAGTAACATTATTTCAAAAAAGGATAGTATAATCTGTGTTGGTCTAACAGGGAAAATAAATTTTAAAAGATCCACTTAATAAGACAAGTTATTGCAGGTTCCAATTTATTGTAATGCCATATGACCAAAATTTCAGTAAGCTAAAATGAATATAATTTATCTTTAAAAAAAAAAGCTGCCAGTCTAAAATCTTTTAATGTAAATGTTATTATAGCATTTGCCAGTAAATACAATATTTGCTTCAATTTGATTTAAAATGGAGCTATGGCAAGAGGAAAAAAATTCATAGTTTTGAACAAGTCTTAATGAAAACTGTTTCTATTTGGGTTTAACTGTATAAAGACATACTTCATACAGTTCAGTTTAAGTGAAGTTGATGTATTGCTTTGTATATCACTTTAATAAATCACATTTAAGAATATATTGCATAAACAGATTTGGGTCTTAGCTCTTTTTTAGTTGTGCTGAAAAATTAATGAATTGATTAAGGTTTGTTTTCCTCATCCTTCTATATACATTTTCAGACATTGGAACCTTTCCCCCACAGGAAACTAATATTATGGGGGTCAAGGTTGGTAAGCTACTTTGTTTTTTTATTTTATTTTATTTTATTTTATTTATTAAATTTTAAACATTTTAAACAACATGTACAGTATACAATATTTCACCCTGTGCTCTACATAAGAAAGGAAGATTTGGTTCTTCGGATAGATCCTCATGTTTGCCAAAATCCACGTTCTCTGGGTACAGGTGT
>JAEANM010021226.1:0-11913 GCA_017656035.1 Myanophis thanlyinensis
CATTTTATTTAGGTTGCCTTGCCCAAGGATTCTGGGATTTGAAGTCCACAGGTCATAAAAGAGCCACAATTGCCCACTCCTGACTTAGAGTAATATAGAATTCTGATTTATTTTTTGAAAGAAATATTTCAAGCTGTTGCATCATCGTGGTCAATCAACCCAACCTCCCTGAGTCTGTGGGGGAGGCCACTGCTTTGACATTCTAGCATACAAAATAATCCATGGAGAAAACAACCCTTGAATATAGATCAATGGCATCAACTGTGGATGTAATCCAATGGGGTAAAGAAGTGGTCCACAGCTCCCTGTCAGCCCTGTCCCATCTTGGGTATTTAGGAAAGAAAGACCCTCAACTCCATTTGTAACGAAAGATATACTTTTACTAAAGCCAAATGATTACCGCATAAACGAAGCCAGATCTGAATAAAGCCAACAATTTTCACTTCTCCCTCTTTGGTCATTTCATTAGTGTCCAATAGAGTTCATGTTAGTTGTTTGGTAATAGTCCTAAATTTGGCACCTCTTTAGTGGGTGTTCACATTCGATTCCCATGCCTGTATGCTTGGATCGTTCAACTGTATCTCAGGTTGGCACTTCTGGTTCCTGTTATTTCCCCTCTTCTTTTCTGCCCTCCCCACATTTATGGCAGGCTGCCATCAAAATGAAGCAGGGCCAAAGCAGTATGATGGCAGATCTGTCATTCTCTTTCAAATATAGTATATACTGTTTTTCTGCCTTACTCATAGATATAGGGAAGAGGGGGAAAAAAAGAACCTGCACTTTGCGTGGGTTTTCTTTCCTAGGGGAAATTACTATATTTCAAGGGGAAGGGAAAGGAATTATTAAAATAAAAAGGTCCTTCCTTCCTTCCTTCCTTCCTTCCTTCCTTCCACTTTGCTTTTGTACAAACTAAGTCTTACAATGCAAGGAAAAAGCTTAATTTTTCTATGATTCATCTGATTAATGGTGCCTCCTCCTGCCAGTTCTGAATGGTGCGTATTTAATTCTATTTAATTCTCAGGACTTGGTGTGTCATTAGAGGACTAAAAGGCACGATGCGCCAACCAGATGGTGATTCAAAGAGATCATGTAGGAGGCAAACAAAAGCGCACTTGCCTTTTTCTCTGCTTAATCATTATTCCATTCCAAAGTGCGAGGGACTAGACCACCAGGGACATGGGCAAGGCCACCTTCCCACTGGGCCATCAAGTGAAAGCAACGAAGTTTCAAGGATGCCGGGGGGGGGGGTGTCTTAGGTGTTCCGATTGCAGTGGTTGGCCAGGAATGTTAATTGCATTGCCAATAAAAGCACATAACTAGATAAAATTGTGTGTGTGTGTGTGTGCATTTGTATATGGATTAGTCTTTAATGCTACTACAAGCAGGAAAAGTGGAGGAGGATTACAAAAGAAGGAACTGTCGCATTAGGTTTTTTTTTTCCTTACTGGTATCTCTATCCATAAAGTACTAAGATTAAAAACAAAAGATCATGAATGCACTGCTAGCTTTTGTAAATGTGAATAAAACTGAAGGCTGCAGAAAGCATCATATTCTTTCACATATCACATGCCATTCTTCATTCCCCAACTTTCCATTGAAAAAGTCTGCCACTGTGTGGGTTTAGAGCTCCCCATTGTTAATTTACAATTCTTGGGACTTCTTCAAGCTTGCTAATGCTGTCTCTTGTTCGTGGTTTCTGCCATTTTGGCAACATAAATTTCTAGTTGAAGAAAGAATTCACTGTTATTAGAGAGACTTAGGTAATGATGACTCCTCTCACTTACCTTCCTTGGAGCATTTGCCCATCCTGGGCAAATTAACTGACTTAAAATGTATTCAGTTTTGGAACTTTGACATTGTGATTGCCAATCAAGATAATTCATGGAGGGCTAAATCCAACCCATAATTGCACAGGATTCTTTGCTTGTACTGCCTTGTAAGGCAGATGTTTTTCCCTTTTGTTTTCAAAGAATAAAAGAGTGTAATCAAAAAAGAAAGGAGGAAGGGAAAGAGAAGATGGCTTATCATACGGAAGTGGCTGAATTATTATTAGTAGCAGTACTTATTTGCTTTAAAAAGACTCCCTTGTCTTCTCATTCACTTGTAAACTTTAGTGGGCATTCCTTTATTATATACTGTCTTTCAAATAATGATCAGTGGAATAGCTTTCTCTATCAGTGGAATGGCTCCAGAAGTTGGGGTGTTCCAAGAGAAGAGATTGGACAATCATTTGTTTGAAATGGTGTAGGGTCTCCTGCTTGGGTTGGACTAGAAGACCTCTTCCCATTATTCGGTTATCATCTGACCATGCATGGTCACCTGCCTATTGCATGATCATGTGATTTATTTTTTGCAAGGAAATAATGAAGGCCATAAAGATCTACAACATTGTGAATCTTCACAGGACTTTCCTAACTAAAGAGATGATGATGACATGATGATGCTCATGATAATTAGTACTACCAGTGACGGAAAATAAAGTGAAGATTCTATTGTCTGTAATATTATCTTGCAAATAGTGATCAAGTAGAATGAATGCTTTGAAATGAAGTATAAAATAAAAGACTGTTATGCAGTCTCCTGAATATTGTAGGGTCAGGAAAATCAAGAATTCTCACGTTAGTGCAGGTGAACAAATATTTGCAGAAACTATTTTAAATTTAAAAGGGGAAGAAATAAAGTTAAAGAATGTAAAGTATGAATTATGGAAGGAATTTGCACACACACATACCACATATACCACTTTCTGTTTGCTCTTTTTAATGCATGATTGCCTTTCCCAACCTTTATAGATGGGGTGAATTAAACAGAAGTCAAGCATTTAGAACAGTACTAATCAAAACCCACTTTATACACACTAATAACTTAGCAAGATGAAGTTACCATGCCAACTCACTACCTTTGTGGAGTAATTAAGTGTGTCTATGTGTGAATATAGATGCATAGGGGGAGAAGCAGCTTTCTCCCAAGGAAAAGGGTGAGAGGAAGCACCTATGTTAGTTACCGTCATTCTTAAAGGGCCTTTTTGAGAGAGGACGCTAAGCCATGATCCTCTGCCTTTACCTTACTTACAGCACCTAGCATTCTTCAGTTTTCAAAAAATAATATTGCATACAAAACTAATTTTTTCTGGATTATTTCCTGTCTAGCAAAGTGTTCGACCAATGGATAATTTATGTCAGAGGTGTCAAACTCAATTTTATTGAGAACCACATCAGGGTTGAGTTGGACCTTGGGGTGCTGGGGTGGGTGTGGCCAGCTCAATGTCACTCAAGTCAGGGGCACCTGTGTGCTCTGACAGTGAAAATGGGCTCGAGTGCTCTGACAGTGAAAATGGGCTCCCGAGCTCCGTTTTTGGCTGTCACAGCCTCCTGCAACCATCTGCCAGTGAAAATCCTCTGCCTGTTTTCACTGGTAGAGGGTTGCAGGAGACTGTGACAGCTGAAAATGGAGCTCGGGAGCCTGTTTTCACTGGCAGAAGCACTGCGGGCCAGTCCTTCAGTATTTCCAGGGTGGCCCCATGGGCCAGATCTAAGTACCTGCGGGCCAGATCTGACCCCTGGGTCTTAAGGTTGATATCCCTGATCTATATCATACGCACCCCATATTTCTGTAGGGAAACTTCAGCAGGACTGCTAGTAAATGCCCTCTTTCTCTGCCAAATTATCTAGCAAATTGCATTCCCTAAAGCGTGAGAAGCAGGGGTGCACATCATTTATTTATTTAATAATCATACAAGCCAATCCACATTGGGAGGCTCACCACTCTACTCAAGGCACTCACTTATTCTGGGCCACCCCATCTTGTCTTCTGTATCGTTATTCTTTCTAACCTCTTTTTGTCCCTATATCCTCTAAGGTTAGAGAACAATTAATAGCTCTCAAGCAGAATGTAGTGCTTAGCCCAAATTCAAAAGTATAATTGCAAATGATTTCAGTGAAAAGTGTAGAGCAGAAGAAGCCAGAGTGGTTACAACAAAGACCTCGGTGAAGATGCATAGTGGCAGAGGTGTCAGTAACAAGCCATGACGATGGCAAATGCATCATGACATCATCGTGCAGATATACATTGTATTGTTTGTGTGACATTGTGACATACAGATCATTTGCTCTTCCACTCCCATGTTTCTGCTAAAAAAGATCAAGATCACTAACGAAGAGTCAAACACAAGTAGCTCAGAACAATACAGATAACATCAGGAATGAGAAAGACTCTGAATGAACTGAGGTTAGATATCAATGCTAAGAAAAAGCACCAATTAAGATATATTTCAAAAAAAAGGGAGAAAAAAGAATTCTGGTTAACTGCTGCTCACAAATACCAGGTAACAAAGGAAAGATAGAGATACTCAGCTATTCAGTCTTCACCAACGCATGGAGATATAAGCCACAAGGGAATTGTAAACCATAAGATAAAAAGCTCAGATGGAAAGTGAAGATGAGTGAGAATGAAAGTGAGAGTGAGAGTGATAGATGTGGTCAAGACATATTTTTTTTTCTTTGAATGAGTTCAAAGAATTGCACCCTAGAATACTAAGCAAATTTATTGTTATGTTATGATGACTAAAGGACAAAAAAAGACCTCAAAAAGAGAAAGGAACATTACAAGAAAATTCAGACCATTTGTCAATCTGATGTTGATACCAAGAAAAGTTTTAGAGATTATCATAATTAATTAGGTCTGCAAATCAGCGTGTATTTGTCAAGAAGTCTTGCCAGATTAATCATGTATCACTTCTTTATAAGGTAACTTCCTCAGTAGATAGCAGTAATGCTGTAGAAATAATACATCTTGAAAGCATTTGGCAAAATGTCCCATAAAATTCTTATTTGTAAAGAAGTCAAATATGGCATGGCAATTTAATGAATGCACTACTGGCTCAAAAGTAATAGTCAAATAATGTTCATTCAGAATTGACCACTGAAGTATCAAGTAAAATATTTGGTATTGAGAAATTGAGAATAAAAAGAAGCTGAGAAAACATCAATAATCTTCACTGAAGTAACAAGAAATCAAGTCCATATGTGTAGTTTAGGGAATACATAGATTGACATTAGAACTTGTAAAATAAATATTGGACCAACAATTGATTAAAACTGAATATGGAACAGCAGTGGCATGTAGCTGTAGAAAATGTCAATTTATTTAATTATGAAATGTATTTGCTGTCCATATCCTCCAATGAGTCTGGGTGGCTTACAACACAAACTCAATGAAAGTGAGAATGTCAATCCAATCTTAGATTGCATCAATGGATGTATAGTATCCAAATCACTGTAAGTAATGGTCCCACTTTATTCTGCATTGACTAGACACAAACTCAATTATTATATTCAGTTCTGGATATTATACTTCAAGAAGCATTCAGACGAACTGAAACATAGGCAGGAAATTGCAACAGGAAAGATCATAAAAGGAAGCTTTGTAAAGGCGTATAAAAATAAGTTAATCCTTGAGAGGATTGATGGCAATATGATAATTTGATTTCTTGTATTGTAAATGTTTTCAACTGGATGCAGGATGAGTCTACCTCTTTGAACTTTCTAGTGGCATGGCTTAGATAAATTTCCTCAAAAAAGAAGATAATCTACTACTTGATAACATAGAAAAATGTGGGTTAGGCAGCATCACCACCAGATGAATTCATAATTTGCTGACCAACCACACTCAATGTGTAGTCCTCAATGGAATTGCATCTATATGGAGGGAAGTATGCAGTGGGGTACCCCAAGGCTCTATTTTGAGCCCAGTACTTTTCAACTTCTTCATCAATTATTTAAACAAGGGGATAGATGGGGAACTCATCAAATTTGCAGAGGACACCATGCTGGCAGACATAACCAACACTCCAGAAGATAGGCTTTAGATGCAACAGGATCTTGACAGATTTGAACTTTGGGCATTATCTAACAAAATGAAACATATAAAAAAACAATTGCTGGAATTGGGTATGCCTAGTTTGATTTAAAAAAGGAGTAGGGTGATATGATGGCAGTGTTCCAATATCTCAGGGGTTGTCACAAAGAAGAGGGAGACAAGCTATTCTCCAAAGCACCTGAGGGCAGGACAAGAAGCAATGGGTGGAAATGGTATAGAGCCATGATGGCGAACCTATGGCATGCATGCCCCAATTGGCACACAGAGCTATCTCTGCCAGCCATCGCCCCAACTCACCGACTGCACATGCACATGTGTGTGTGACTCCTGTGTGACTGTGCATGCATGTGAGACTGCGAAAGATGCACACAAATCATGCATGCATGAAAGTTGCACACATGCACAAATCACGCACCCGTGGAAGCCACACGCATGCTCTGAAGGCGCATGTGCGTGCAAAGCATGTATGTGCATACACACGCTCACATTTGGCATTCAGTGTCAAAAAGATTTGCCACCACTGGTGTAGGTTTTCCTGCCTACACGGGCAGTCAGACTAGAAGACCTCCAAGGTTCCTTCCAATTCTACTATTCTATTCTATATTCTATTCTATTCTATTCTATTGAGTTGCTGATAGAAAAACAATGTTCATTATTCTAAGAGCTCAGGGTGGCACTCTTAACACTTCTTGCACTTTTTGCAGAAAAATATTGAGAGAAAGTCTCTAAAGAAGTAATGAGACACCAAGGCTCCTAATGAAACAATTGCTGACATCCTTTCCTCTATAACCTTTCATCCCAATCATTTTAGAAGCCCTCTTCTAATTTCTGTGCTGGCTGAGATGATGAAAACTGTAGCTCAACACTTCTGGATGCAGCACATTGGGGAAGGCCATTCTACAGCATTTTTAGTTTTTAGCTGTCTTTCTTCATGACAATTAGCTACTGTAAAATAAGGTATGATCTGGGGCTGATGGGAGAAAACCTTGGTCTATGGGTTGAGCTCCCTCTCCCCATGTAACTTCCTGGTAACAGTCTACAGAAGAGAAGTCTTCTTTAGGGAAATCCTGGCATGGACTCTGGTGTGGGCACGACCCTGAAGGTCTCGGCAGTCCCTGGAGTCTGAATAGAATGCAAGGCTAGCAGCTGTTTGTAAGTTAGACAGAAAATGCTGTCAATATTGTGTTTATTTATAAATGAATACTTAAATGGAACAGCAAGTTCTGTTCTGCCATTCAGAAGTGAAAAAGAGGCTTTTATTAATTCACAGGAGGGAGCTGGGATTTGAATGGAACAATTTACCTTGCACTAGCAGTTGAGTTGGGCCTTCTCTGCACAATCATTGGCAACCTGTTCCATGGGTTGGAAAGAAAAGCAGAAACAAAAGCTTGAGATTTGGTATTTCAGAAAAAAATGGGCAACCAAAGAATCTCAGAATGTCCTCTGGCTTTCAAAAAGTAAGCTTCTGGTCCTTATGGCTGGGAAAGGCTTGGAGAATGTCGATGAAATTTCCCTGTGATTATATCACAGTGAGTAAATTAGGATTATACAAACCAGAGGATGGGAGCTGCACACTGCTCTGTGTACATAAACGTGTGTGTTTGTATATATAAATTAAGCATGCAGAGCTACATTTGTTTGAAGATATTTTTAATGGTGAAAACTCACACAGTGAGAAAAGCATCAACACATATAAGCAATTTAAAGACAAAGAAACCAGATGATAAATATAATGCTAAAGTCTTTATTTTGGCTCTGCTTTGATGGAAATAGCACTGCCTGCCAACTCTAAAATTACTAGATTACCCACATGTGAATCAGAAATGTCTTAGAAAGGATTTCATCCTAGTAGGTGAATTTTGACTAAGGAGAAGCATGTGTGGCTCGGTCTGAGTCTGGGATTCAATTAGACTCATCAACCAGGGTCACTTATTGTGTTAAATAATGGCTTGTTTAACCACGATACTGTATATTGAGTTGGCTATAATTTGTTGTATTTATATATTTTATTGTGCAACAAACTAGAATTAGCTTTCCTGAACCCTTAAGTCAAGTCTTCCAAGCTGTCTAAAATTTTCATTTTCTTGTGACAGAAAAAGAGAATTATTATTAATTATTAAATTCATGAGTATATGAGTTTTGTCTTGGCCTCATTCATACCATTCATATAGCAAGGACCACCTGCAGTTCAGAAAAAGATAGTCAGCCTGGATTATGAGGCACAACGTGATAAGCCAAACCATACTAGCCACATTTTGACTCAAGGCAATGTGTGAATCCAGCTGTCAGATTATTGGACTTCTGAACCTTCTGATGCACCTCTGACTACAAATTTAATGCTTGCATCTACTGAACCTGCAGGCCCTCCCAATAGAATTGGGAGCTGATTAAAAATTATTCATTTATTCTAGGCTTTGACTTGCCCTATGGATAGAATAAGTTGAATTACCTATTCATTTAATATTGTTACAGGTTATAATTTTTTATAAGAAAAAAGGAAACAACTCTAGGCTGTATATTTTTTAAAGAGGAATGTGTATTTATTGTTATTTTCCTTCCCAGTTTATACGGCTTTGCTGGCTCAGAATAATGGAAATGCAAATAGAGAGTCTCTGGCTGGGTAAGGATGATTTAACATATCAGGCTAAAAGATGTGCTTAGTCATTTCAAAACTGACCACGACATTATAGTACTTCTCAGGGGAACAAAAGCTTTACTCGTTTATGATCTAGCACTTGTGAGATTAATGTGACACAGTGACAGGTCCAATCATTTTAAATTTTGATGGAGCTTAGCAATCCATAGTAAGGATGCAAAAGGTTTAGAGAAAACATTCCGTCATGTTGTTTCATTATTCAGAAAGTCAGTCCTGAACTACAAAAAATAGAAATATTGTTTTGCCCCAGAACAAGGAGACGCAACCTTTTTAGATTCAGTATTTTGCTGTGTTTTGGATCTCCATCAGTCACATGGGACATGAATGAGAAGCAGTCCAGATTAATGAAACATTCATTACAATTAGAAAACAGGCAAATTGTTATCTTCTTTTCAGAAACAGACTCCCATAAAGAATGGTGGATTTCTCAGAGTCAGGTTAGGTTTTGCAGGGGACTTGATAATTTTATAGCTATTCAAGAAATATTCATGCTAGAATAGTCATTTCATTTCTGCTCATTTCTAATATGTTTGCAGGAAAGTTGTTAAGTATGCTTTGGCAATCCTGTTCATATTAATGGCAATGATTTGCAAATTGTTTTCTAACATGTTAAAATTTCAATGAGCTCCATCAAAGTGCATCAATGCACAAACTATCTCTGATTCATTAACTAAGATTGTGGAGTAGCATGATTTTCAAGCATTGGGTGCCTTTGTATGGTTTTGCATAATGGGTATTATTATTTCTTGAATCCAAATCTTGCAAGATTTTGGTAATTCTCTTTCAAAATTTCAGGCGTTTTTTATTTATTAACTTGGTGGTTTTACAAGATTTCCACCATTTAATGATTATTTCTAAAATGTTGGCCGTCTTTTAGATGCCATATGAGGGTTATAACAATTGGCATGATATCCACAGATATGATATTGCTGACTCTTCCGTGATAACTGTGTTTTACTTAAGGGTGAATAATTTTATTCTTTTTCTCTTTTCTTTCATTATTGATCAGTGAAAAATGCATGAGTGCTTTCATGCTCCTTGTGCTATTTCTTCTGATCACACAATTCCCAAACCCCCAAGCTAGAAATACTTAGTGAGTAGTGTAACAGTCATGTTGCTAATTTATCTTTTAACAGTACTTTTTCAATTATTTAATTCTTTCCTTGAAATAAATGGTGAACAATTGTTTAGCTATGTATAATAACCAACATCAGCATATGTGATTTCATATATAACTCCAGGGTGGGTTCAGAGAAGTAGCAGCCAAAAACTTACATACTTACATACTTACTAGACGTTGAGGTAAGACTAAAAAATAATACCGGTAATTTCCTTCTGTTTTTCTTGCCATCCAAGGCAGCATCAACTTTTTAGCTGACATTACTTGTCACCCTCAAGTAAAACACATCCCCCAGGGAACAGGACCTGCAGTACATAATCCATGCAGTAAATAGGCAGTTTTTCCCAGGTGGCAAGAGAACAAGGGAAGGGAAGCAGGAAACTGGCTCTTTAGCCAACAAGTCTCCAACTCCAAAGATCAATTTTGTGGGATCAGAGAATTGGCATCAAAAGAGCTGCTTGCCATCTGTACTATTTTGGGGCATCCTTCCAAATCCTGACAGCCTGGGAAGCTGCTGCCATCTCTGGCAAAGGTGGTAGAAGAAATGAGGAGATATGAGAGAGGCTGGATTCAAAGAACTATTTCTGTTACCAAAAGCAGATTGGTCTGGAAAACAGAATCCGGGGGGATGAGATGTGTCCACATTATGTTCAGGGGCCCCATAGAGCTAGGTAGAAACCTAATTGTTCCATCACATAACCCCAACCTGTAATTGCCACCCACTGTTCAATTTGCAAGGCTTGTGCCAAGAGAAGAGGGAAGATTTTATTTCTAAACCAGGGATATACAACCATTGTAATTTTAAGACTTGTGGACTTCAACTCCCAGAATTTCCCATCCTGGCTAGGGAATTCTGGGAGTTGAAGTCCACAGGTATTAAAGTAGCCATGGATGGATACCCCTGTTCTAAATTGTACAACTAAATTAAATGTAATGCCTCTGCCTCTGCAAAGGGTAGAGGTAAAAGTAAGTGAAGGACACCTTCATGCCACTGTAGAAAGAGGGGTTTTTTTCTCCTCCCTAACATTCAATCAGAATCGTTCTTCCTGTAGCTTAGATCCATTATTCCATTTCCTGCATTCTGGAATACAAGAGAACAGGTCTCAACCTTCTTCTGTATGAAATCATTTCAATTATTTGAAGAGTGCTATTACATCCCACGCTCAGTCATCTTTTTTCAAGGCTGAAACACCAGTTCCTTCAGCTGCTCTTCATGTTTAGTTTAGTTTCTAGTTCCCTGATGATCTCCCTTTCAGTCTGGTGCTCAGAAATGGACATGGGCTCACAACCGAAAACAGAATCGAATCGAATCATTCTTTTTTTCTGAGATTTGGAAACCATATTTCTTTTGATGCAGCCTAAAACTGAATTCATCTTCTTTGCAATCATACTGCTGTTAACGTTGAAAACAGTTTCCAAGGACTGCTCTCAAATCCAATCTGTGCATTTGATGTTTGCTTTCTAAGTGCACTTGTCTCTGTTAAATTTCATTTGGTTACTTTCAACCTATTACTCTAAACTACCCCTACGGCTTTTAACATAATTTCATCCTGCTACAGCATCCCATCAATGTAGCATTTATTGCAAATTTGAGAATTATTCCCACAGCATTTCATCCAAAGTTTTAATGAAAATGTTAGAATAGCAGACTATTCTTGTGATGCCCCTCTTGAAACTTCTTTTAAATTAAATGAGGAACCACTGGTGAATATTTTCAGAGTGTTGTTATGTATATTTACTTATTTTTATTTTTAATCCTTTTACTATTTTTATAAATAACTCAAAAAGGGGAACATACCTAATCTGCCTCCTCTTTTCTGCACAACTGTGAGATGGGTTGGACTGAGAGAAAGCGACTGGCCCGAAGTCATCCAACCAGCTTTCATATCTGAGGTGGAACTGGAATTCAGAAGCTTCTCATTTCTACCCTGGTGCCTTAACCACTAGACCGCATTGGCTCTGGCTCTCACTCTGTCCACATAAATGTTCATGCCATCCAACTCATACTTATGGCTTATGAGTTTGCTAATCAGAATTTATTTATCTATTTATTCAATTTCTATAGCCCACCCTCTTAATCTAGTTGAAAATATTTGATAAAGTATCCCAGTGCTATCGTATTCTTTACCAAATGCTTTGCTGAAGTCAGGGTATATTGGTCTACATCAGACATGGGCAAACTATGGCCCGTTGGGCTTTTTAATCCGGCCCGCCGAACTAGTTACTAGCAGAAGAAAAGTCCCAGAAGAAAACTTTTTCT
>JAEANM010021227.1:0-11913 GCA_017656035.1 Myanophis thanlyinensis
CTTCCTTCCTTCCTTCCTCTCACCTTTACAAAGTTTTCCTATGTATTCTCAGAAGTAAGACGTAACTGCTGTAACCTCACTAGTAGTTTTGGTGTTTTCCCCTATGCCATTCAAATGGCGTTTCCTGTTCAAGGAAACAACAAAGATAGCCTGGCTCAAAATAGCAAGCCTTTGGTTACAATTTCATTGATTGCTGGGCAGCTGACCCTTAACTGGAACTATACCTTCCAAATAACAGTGTTTCTCAACCTTGGCATTTTTAATATGTGTGTGGACTTCAGCTCCCAGAATGCTCCACAATGAGTAACATTGATCTATGCCCATGATGGCGAACCTATGGCACGTGTGCCACAGGTGGCATGCAGAGCCATCTTGCTGGGCACACAAGTTGTCGACCAACTTACTTCCAGCTGATCACATGCGCAATTGCAGAGACCCAGCTGGTCTTCGGTCATCCACTGTGCATGTGTGCAACTGCAGCAGGAAATCCAGCTGGTCTTCGGAGCTCTCCTGCGCATGCACGCGCGATTGCTCATGTGTGCGTGAGTGCCTGCATGCAGCGCCCATGCAGTGCACATGCAAAAGCTGCATGCATGTGCAGACAGTGCAATTGCACATGCAGTGGAGGAGCCACATGCAAGTGCGGATGGCACACGCAAAGCACATACTTTTTGGCACTCGGTAAGTAAAAGGTTTGCCACCACTGATCTATGCCATCACAATACTGTATGCCAAATTATCCCTGAACTTTAGAGCAACATTTTAAGGGATGAATTTTTATGGGGAGGAGACCAATGGCTCAAAAGCTACAAAAATTGCTTGCTGGTTGTTTGCCTCTTCCTAAATTATGCTGAACTACAAGTATTGTTCATAAGAATATAACAGAAAAGCAAAAAAACAGGACCTATTGATTGCACAGAAAAATACCATCACTATGCCACAATCAAGTCAGACTTCTTTCATCAAAATGATCTAATAGATTCTGAAGGAAAATAAAGTGGTTCTACATGACTGCCTGTAATATGCCCCCTTTTTTAAACTGTGGGGACGTGCAGTTGTGCTGTTCTCTTTAGCCAGCTGCTTCTGGAAGAGGAGTGACTCATACCTATGTATGTCTGTTAAAAGTAGAGTCATAGACCATATATTTTTGAAATTGGAGTAGAGAAATACCAGAAACCATAATTATTATAAGAAGAGTGAGAAGAGGCCATGATGAGTAAAAAAGATAGGAGCTGAGGTCTATCCCAACAGGATTACCAGAGATCCAGCAAAATGAGGACATCCTCCTTTTTGTCCTCATGTCCTCAGTCTGAGAGGCATAGCCATGAAATAAAATATTGTCCAATTCTTTGAATAGCTTGTTTTTTCTAAATTTTCCATTGTTTTCACAACAGTAGTCATTCAAAAATTTGTGTACTGTGACCTTGTAAATTGTCTGCTTCCTTCTTTCTCTCCTCCTTTGACAGACTTGACAGACCTGATTTATGTTATTTATTTCTAGATTCCAGCAATTAGCTTCAATCCAGCCCCTTATCCACTCATCATGGTGAAATTGAGATAGAACAATAAATTTGTTTATTAAATTTATATACCACCTATCTCACCTGATAAGGCGATTCTGGACAGTTTGCTGATTGTAATCACTGTTGATTCTATATTATTGTTAACATATGTTCTTGAAAATAAGTATTTATTGGAATAATGTTTTCCTTTGCCTACTTAAATATCTGATGATTCTACTTCCAAATCAGGGAAGCAAGTAAAAGCAGCACAGCTTCAGTGGATTGTTTTTAAAATGAGGGAAGAATTTACTATTCTTGATCTCCTTATGGTCTACTTGGGATCCTTCTGACCAGCCTGCGAGAAACAGCCCTGAAGTTCCAAAGAAAAATGCCATCAGAATAACAGTACACATTTGATGTAAATGATATAATTTATATGTAATTTCCTCATTGACATCCTGATGCAGTTGTTGTGGCTCTAACCTGAGCAGATATAATTTTTTTAAAAAGGCTCCCAGGATTATTTTCGAAAACTTATCTCTGGAAAAAATTGTACAAGTAATAATATAATATACATTTATAAACATTTCAAACTTATTAATCCAAGTTCATACAATGTTATTAAATATCTGTTCCAACTTCAGGTGGAGGTAGGCATGTGGTAGCCTTGCATCTGGCAAAGGTTATTCCATAAGTTAACCAATTTGAGGATCTTGGTTGAAAAACACTTGTTCTGTGATGCACCATTTTACCCAATTAAAGATGATGACAAGAGTTTTAATAGTATGTAGATGAAATTAAGCTAATATGAGATTCCAACAATACTGGGGAATGCTAACCTCAAATCTGTCTGAAAAATTGGAGTCATAAAGATCCAGGAATATCAGAAAAATAATTGCTGAATAGTTTCTCATTTTGCTAGTTCCCACAATATGTACTATATATTGCTAAGTGCTGCACCCCGCAAACAGTACTGAGGGTTCTAAATTATATATTCTCAACAAAAATCCAATACACAGTAGTCGTCATCACTTAAAGAATTAAAAATCTTGTATATTGTATTTTATATTAATATTAATTTATTAATTTGTTTAAAGATTTTTGGCCCAATCTGTAAACCCAAAAAAGTTCAGAGCAATTTACAAATGACAGAAATCAGATTATTTAAGTCAGGTTTATAATTTAAAAAATACAATACATGAAATAATGGGGTCAGATAGAAGAGGAATAACAGCAAAATCATCTATCCATTCTTACAGTTAAGTTTGCATGTCTATTTCCAACCTTGAGAGCACTAGCAATAGCACTTAGACTTATATACCACTACATAGTGCATTACAACACTGTCTGGGCAGTATATTACCCCCAACTAATTGGGCCTTCATTTTACCAACCTCAGAAGGATGGAAGGCTGAGTCAACTTTGAGCCAGTTAGGATCAAGCTCCTGCCTATGGGTAGAGTTAGCTTATAGTACTGCATAGTCAATATTCCTTTTTCCTCTTATTTTCCCCACAACAAAGGTAGCTGAGAGAGAATGATTGGCCCAGTATTTCTTCTTAAAATTCTATGATTAGTCATAATAATTATAAAAATACAAGCATGGACTATAATGTCAATAGTGTGGAAAGTCTACAGTTAGAAGCTCCTATAGAAATACATCAGTAAAAACCCTAATAAAGTTATATCTGAACATTTAAAAAAGGAAGCTAAAATATTTTTGTTTTATATCTCCTAAAGTTTGAATTAGTTAAAATGTGGAGCTTCACACCTTCTTATTAAAAATACGCCCTAATTACGCCTTTAAATTTGGCACATTTTTCAAATTTGGCACCTTTAAAATGTGTGGACTTCAGCTCCCAGAATTTTCAAACCAGCAATTATGAAAGTGCCAAGTTTGAAAGAAAACCTTTAAAGTTTACAAATGAGCAATTGTTTGATCCATCTGGGTAAACTAACTTCACAATTTCATTTAATCTTATAAAATATATACAATTAAAATTACTAGCTTCTCTTATCGATATTTGTGTCAATTTATATCAACTCCATCTTGCAAAACTGGAGAATCTAGGAAAGTTTCTAGATTCTTAGCAATGAAAAAAAAGAGAGACATAATATTTCTTCATTGTTGAATTTTCTAAAGGAAAATCCATCCCATTATTTTGTTATAATATTTTGTAACATTTGTGCGAATGAGAAGTATCCAGTCAGCAATCTTACCTGCTAAAGTATGCATTAAATATATCCATGAGTAATCTTAATTTAATTATGAAATACTGAAAGATATTGGTTCTATAATTTTATATTCACTTGTCATTAGTAGGCATATTAATAAACAAAAAGGCTGGGACATAGTTTGGAAATATCACTCTTTTTTCTGGATACATTGTTCCTAATCACAAATGTGGTTATTCAGAATAAGAAAATATGCCCTAATTATGTCATTAGACCTATGTTTTTCAAATTTGGCACCTTTAAAATGTGTGACTTCAGCTCCCAGAAATCCCAAGCCAGCAATTCTGAAAGATGCTAAGTTTGAAAGAAAACCTGCTTTAAAGTTTGCAAATGACCAATTGTTTGATCCATCTAAACTAACTTCACAATTTTATTTAGTCTTAATTTTTCCTTTACAACAGTAAATGCAACAATACTGTTTTAGCATTCTCAAACATTTTGATTTTAGTAAAAGGAACATATTTTTGCTTTTAATATTAATGTATTGTAACCTGAGGTTTCCAAAAACTATTGCGGATGATGGGAAATATATTATTATTATTAATATATTATATTAACTATGTTCATCTTTTATATATTATTTTCAATATTATTTCCAATCTAATTTGTTTCACAAACATCCTTATTTAATATAGTATTGTCTGAATTTAAAAATGGGTACTTTTGTATGAGTGTAATACAGAAATAGCTGTATTTTTAAATTGTTATTTAAATTGGATTCTTGACAGCTACAGGATATGTTAAAATGTTTTCAGCAGTTTGAGCATTGCAAAAGCTTTCAGTTATAATGCAGTGATTTACAGGACTGCTTGGTGAATTCTGAGAGTGTATGTCCACATACCTTAAAGTAAACAAGGTTGAGAAACACAGCATTACAATCAACACAATTGAACAATATATAGACTGCTGCTTGTTGTGCCCATAGTTATTCATCCATGATATTCAAGGGGTGTACATAGCATATACTTGCCATCAGTGGTGGAATTCAACATTTTTTTACTATGGGTTCTGTGGGTGTGGCTTGATGGGCATGGCGGGGAGATCATGTGACTGGGTGGAGAGTTTCTCTAAGCCGGGCAATAAAAATTAGGCTAGAAACAACACCAGAATATTTTTTGCTGCCTTCCTTACAGGATTAACTCTGTAAAGCAGAAAAAAACAAAAGGAAATTTCTCACAACTGGTTCTCTGATCTGCTTAGAAAATTTACTATCAGTTCTAGCGAACCTGATGAATTTTACCTCTGCTTATCACACAAAGAGTGCTGAACTGCACATTTATTCAACTATTCACATATAAACTACAGAGGAATTTCTAGAGGACAATTCACCATCCTTTTGCCTACCGAACAGTATTTTTTTCACAAATAAAAACATGTGATGTAATACTATAATCCAAATATTACATACAGATTTAAAAAAAAATAATGATCAATAGAAATTAGGAATACATAGATTTTGAGAATATCAGTTAGTTCTTATAAATAACTCAAGCAGTTACTCATATAAGTATTGCAATTACTAAATGCAGATATTGAGGGGGTTGTGAGATACACTTCCAGTTCTATCTATAACAAAACCCTATAAGCAGTCTAGTTGTGGGTCCCAGGAAGCCTGTCTCTCAAGATTCAAAAACAGCTGCTTAGTTTTACAATCATGCAGGTGCATGCAGCAGTGATGGACCCTGAAACAATGGTTGTTGAATTCAATATTACAATAAGTAATAGAACAACACCAAAAAAGGATGTTCTAATAACTATTGGCAGCTTTAATGCAAAAACTGAAAAGGAATATACATCAAAAATTGAAAATGTTTGGCCTAGAAACTCACAGCACTACAGGGCAGTGACAGATATGCTTCTATGTAAAAACGAGGTATGTAACATATTACTTTGACAAGATAAAAGATAGCTCTCCACCTACACATCATCAGATGGGCAACAGTCAAATAGGTTGCATTTAATTAAGCAACATATGGAAAATGCATGTAGCAACTTTTGGAAAAGCTGTATGATGAATTGCAAAAGAAGTGCTGAGCATTTCACTGTGGATGTGCATCAGTTATTAATCACAGAAATACATATTAGACAAGACGAGAAAGAAATTAATGATGGAATGTAATCTAAAAGAAGGCAATTACTGAAAAGCAGTACAAGAAGACAAAATGGGCAACATCATATTCACAAGAGAAGAATATCAAGAGGAAACAGGGGCAGTTGAAGAGGAAGTTAGATGGGCAGAAAACAACCAACAAATAGGAAAGCCCGAGTTATTAAAGGAGGCTGGCATGGAAACAAACAAGAACATGGTCATCTTCTGCCAACAAATATGGGAAAAAGCAGCATGGCCGAAAAACAGGAAATGGTCTATCTATATCCCAATCCCTAAAAAGGGAAATTTAGAGGAATGTTCTAATTATGCCCTAACAGCCCTAAAACCACATGCCAGCAAGGCACTGTTAATAATTCTGTGTGAGAGAAATAAAAGTTGAACAAGCAGCCTTCAGAAAGAAAAAGGAAACATAATCATGAATGGAGGAAGTGAACATAAAAAAAGAATTCTGTTTTATGGTCTATGCCATTTTTTAAAAATAATGTTAATTATTGGAACTCCATCAAAACAGTTGCTATCCCCTAAAATCTGATTTTTCAGATAAGAAAGCTCTATGATAGCCAAAAAACCACAGTGAGTGAGGACAGAATTTGCTAACACCAAATAATTTACTAATGGAAAAGAATTCCTCAATTTATAAACTAAATATGGACAGGTTTGGAAGAATTAAAGATTGGACTCAATGAATGGCAGGAATGTCAATAATCTAACATATCTGAACAATATGTTGCAGATACCGAATATGACCTAAGAATGATTAATTTTAAAATGAAATAAGGAGACCAAAGAGATAGTGCTTTATTCATAAAATTGAATGGCTAGGAATTGAAGGGTTTCAATCAAGTTGATAGGCATAATGCAACAAATATACATGCACAAGTCTAATTTCTTAAACAACTTTTGGATGTAATTAATTTATAGCTAACAGGAAAAGCTTCCTTTTACTCTTTCCCTTGAAATTGAAATACTTTCATTTTTTTATTACAGTATTGCAAGAAAAAAAAAAGCAGGGAGGAAACAAAGATCACTAGAGCAACCTTCAGAGAGAAGAATTATATCAGATTCAGAGGTGAAATTCAGCAAGTTCTAGCAGGTTCACTAGAACCAGTAGTTAATTTTGTAAGCAGTTGGGAGAACCGGTTGTTAGAAGAAATCTCCCTTTGTTTTTTTCCACTTTACAGGCTTAATCCTGTAAGGAAGGCAAGAAAAAAACATTTTGGTGTTGTTTCTAGCCTAATCTTTATTTCCCTGTTTACAGAAACTGCCCACCTAGTCACATGACCCTCCAGCCACGCCCCACCAAGCTACACCCACAGAACCTGTAGTAAAAAATGTTGAATTCCACCACTGATCAGATTTGTTTCAGAAAATGTTTGAGAAATTAGACAATAAATTATCTGAATCATTTGATGCTAAACTGACAGCTTTAAAAAAAAGAATGGATCAAAGACATGTAAAGATAAAAGAGGAGATGAAAGAAGAAGTTAAGATGATGGAAATGTTTGGAGAGATAAAACAGATTACTGGCACACAGAAATTCTGGAGAGTAAGACAGAAATTAGACAGAATTTGAAAGAACTAGATAATCTGGCGCTATTGGAATTAAGAGTGAAGAAATTTTGTTTCAGATTTAGAGCAATCCCAGAAGACTAAGTAAATACAAACTACTCTGGATGAGATAAAGAGAAAAGAAGAATTAAAATATTCAAGGGAAGGTAAGTATTTCTCACTGAGTTACATTCGTACAGGTAGTCTTCAATTTACAATCACATTTGAGCCCAAAATTTTGATTGCTAAGCAAAACAATTGTTAACTGAGTTTTCTTCCATTTTATGACAGTTCTTGCCACAGTTGTTAAATGAACCATTGAATTGTTAAGTTAGTATTATGATTGTTAAGTGAATTAATGGCTTCCCCATTGACTTTGCTTGTTAGAGGATTGCAAAGATGTTCACATGGCCCTAGGACACTGCAACTATCATAAAAACCTGCCAAATTTCAAGTGTCCTAATTCTGAACACATCATGGAGATGCTGCAAGGGTCATAAGTGTGAGCAATGGGCTCGTAAGGCACTTTTTTCAGTGCTGTTATAACTTTGAACAGTCACTAAACAAATGTTTGCAAATCAAAGATTGTAGCACAAAAGTTATCTATATTAACAGTAAGAAAAATGGAAATAGAAAAAGAACTATGTAAAGCAAAAAAAAAATGAGTTTGCAAACAAAGCCAGATTTTGGGAGTAGATTTTAAAAGAAACTTAAATTGAAGGGCTTTGGTAGATGACTTTGTGTTGGATTTAGAAAATCATTTAAAGGGAATTCAAACATTAATGAGAAAACTAAAAAATTTAGTGCACTAGCAAATTTTAAAAACAACAAACTGAAGACACGGATGTTAACAGAAACAGAAGTTCAAACAGAATGGATGAATAAAATGGGTTTTTAAGATTGAGAAAAAAGTAAAATATTTGAATACCACTATGACAAATATGAATTCAAAATAACTACCCAGTGACATGGAATGAAATTAAAAACAACATGTTAACAAATTACAGTTGACATTGCTAGAAATGAATGTATTACCCAGAATGATGTTTTTTTGTTTCAGACAATATTTGTTTTAACAACTGATGTAAAAAGTGGCAGAAGGATACATCTAAATTTGTGTGATGGGGAAAAGCTGTTAGCTCAATGTAAAGAGCTACAATGTGCAAAGGAAAGAAGAGAATTGAATCCACTTCAGTGGTATTCATCCTGTGATCCACAAATACCTGGGGGGCATTGAAGGCTTGAAGAAATGTTAGATTTAAATCTTGAGCTAAGTCTTGGGCATCTCTGACCATGATCAGTGGCCACAAAAGGTATTGTTTGGTTTGGATGGAAGAGTGGATGCTGCCAAGAAATAGAAAGCTTTTGGAGTCAGAAGAATACAATCTGATGTTTAGGGGGCATGGATATTTGTGGTATGATAAAAACAAGGATAATGTGGATTTTAAACATCATTATGTTAGATGTGCCATATTGAACAAAATGGAATAGATACAAATCCAGGTTGTGCCCAAAACACTTTTGTGGCTCTCAGCCCAACAAGAACTTTACAGGTGAGAAAAAATGGGCAAACATAAATGGTTAATTTATTATGAGATATTAGAATTTTGTCAAGAGGAATACAAAACAAAATCAAGAGAAGTACTAAAGGCAAAGGAATATAATTGGTTTTCTTGTTTACAATTGTATGAAAGTTTTAAAGTACACAAAGCTGTATAATTTGGAATGTTGTAAGACTGAGTTTGAAAAAGAATTGTGTTTGAATGATGAATATGTAATTGTAAAAATATGTAAAATATGTTTTGAAGGGCACAATGACTCAGTGATTAAAGATGCTGAACTTGTCAGCTGACAGCCTGGGTTCAATACCCAAGCACTGTGCAATAGGGTGATGTCCTGTTCTTGCCCCATGTCCTGCCAACCTATCAAAAGCATGCAAATGCGAGTAGATGAATAGGAACTACTTTGGTGGGAAGGTAATGGTGTTCTGTGCACCTTTGGCATATAGCCATACTGGCCACATGACCACAGAAAATGCCTTTGGACAATGCTGACTCAGCCAAGAAATGGAAATGAGCCCTATAGTTGGACATGACTGGACAGGGAAACCTTTACATTAATAAACTTTTATTGAAATTTTAAACAAGAACATGTGAAAGTGCCTGTTTTGCATAAAACAGAAAAAGACGAACTTATAGTTTATGAGTTTGATTATAGAAATAAGAGGTGTATATTGTTACCTTAGAGCCGTGATGGTGAACTTATGGCATGTGTGCCCCAGCTGGCATGCAGAACCATCTCTGCTGGCATGCCAGCCATTGCCCCAACTCACTGCACATGCATACGTGTGTGTGACTCCTGCGTGACTCCTGCACAACTGCACATGTTTGACTCCTGTGTGACTGTGCATGCATGTGAGAATCTACACAAGACTCCTGCGCAACTGTGCATGCACACGAAAATCCGCGCAAGATTCCTATTCGACAATCCATGCACAGCTCCCATGAGATTGTGCATGCACAAGACTCCCGCATGATTGTGCATGTGCGAGACTCCTACATGATTGCATATGTGTCAGACTCCTGTGCAACTGTGTATGCTTGTGCATCTGCAGTGTGCACATGCACTAAAGATATATGCATGAATTGCACGTGTGAAAGACATGCATGTTCATGAATCACTCACCCACAAAAGCCATGCACACAAGCTGAAGGTACATGCACATGTAACGCGAATATGAACATGTGTGCTCACATTCGGCACTTGGTGCCAAAAAGCTTTGCCACCACTGCCTTAGAGTAATAAGAAAAACTTTATTGTACTTACAACTTCTTGAAGAAAATCCAAATTAATTTTTGTGTATTTTGTATTTTTCTATTTTTTTTTCTTTCTTTGTGGCACTTTTAGATTTCCTTCTTTTTCTTTCCTTCTTACTTGGTATTAGTTTTTATTTTCCTTTTAAAAACTTGAAACATATATGTATGTGTGTGTATATATGCATACAAGAAGCATGAAACAAAGCTTATCAACTTTGGACACTTCATGAGCATTGATGCATCTGTGGAAAATATAATACATAACAAGGGTGACAGAAAGAGAAGAAGCGATTGACAAGGCATCAATTGATAGATGAACTACTGGAAAATAAATGAATCACAGGTAAGACCAGTATAATTGTGGCAAGAGACAAGAGGTTGTATCCACAGAATGATTAGGAGTTGGCTTCCTGGAAAATTCTGGGAGTTAATGTCCACACCTCTTAAAGTTGCCAAGGTTGAGAAACATTGCCTTAAGCCATCATCAGCTGTACTGGCACAAAAATATTGTACCCCTTAACCCAGCAACTGTGGAAAAATAGTTTAGCATGCCTTTAAAAATGCTATGTTTTACCTTCCATTTCCTTGAAAACAAATACAGATTACCTATATGGCTAATGTAACTGGATTTGTATTTTCAGAGTTATTGGGCAGTGAATCTCAACCTTGACAGTGTTAAAATGTGTGGGCTTCAGCTCCCAGAATTCTCCACCTAGCTTGAAGCCTACACATCTTAAAAGTTGCCAAGATTGAGAAATATAAAGTATTGGGAGATGAGTGCACACCTCCTCTGCTCCAATCACCACCATATTTCCACTTCAGCCATTTAACAGATTAACAGAATTGGAAGGGACCTTGTAGGTCATCTAGTCCAACACCCCATCCAAGTAGGAGACCCTATACCATTTCTGAGAGATGGCAGTCCAGTCTCTTCTTGAGAACTGGATTTTCCAGTGATGAAGCTCCTACACCTTCTGAAGGCTATTGTTCAATCGATCCATTGATTGCTTTCACTGTCAAAAAATGTTTCCTTATTTCCAGGTTGAATCTCTCCTTGTTCAATTTCCATCCATTATTCCTTGTCTGGCCTTCAGGTGCTTTGGAAAATAGCTTGACCCCTTCCTCTCTGTAGCAGCCCTCAAATATTGGAATACTGCTATCATGTGTCCCCTTGTCCTTCTCTTCACTAGACTAGCAATGTCCAGTTCCTGCAACTGTTTATCATATGTTTTAGCTTCCAGTCTCCTATTCATCTTGGTTGCTCTTCTCTGCACTTTTTCTAGAGGCTTAACACCTTTTTTAAAGTGTGGAGACCAAAACAGTATACAGTATTCTAGGTGTAGTCTTACTAAGGCTTTATAGAGTGGTAATAATACGTCACTTTATCTTGATTGTATCCTCTGTTAATGCAATTTAGGATTGCATTGGCTTTTTTGTCTGCTGCTGCACACTGTTGACTCATATTTAATTAGTTGTCCACTAGGACTCCAAGAGCCCTCTCACAGTTACTGCTATTATTATTATTATTATTATTATTATATCCACAGAGAGCCGGACCATCGCGGACGTACGGACCTTCCGGCGCGCATTAAAAACCCACCTGTTTCAGCAGGTCGGTCTGGCCTAGTACTTAATGGGGGTTTTAATTTGTCTTAAACTAGTGTTAAATTTTAATTTTAATTTTTTAATTTTTAATTGTTCCTT